>SSNQ01033983.1:0-21847 GCA_006942095.1 Nothobranchius kuhntae
AGAGGGGGATGTGTGTGTGTGTGTGTGTGTGTGTGTGTGTGTGTGTGTGTGTGTGTGTGTGTGTGTGTGTGTGTGTGTGTGTGTGTGTGTGTGTGTGTGTGTGTGTGTGTGTGTGTGTGTGTGTGTGTGTGTGTGTGCGTGCGTGCGTGCGTGCGTGCGTGCGTGCGTGCGTGCGTGCGTGTGTGTGTGTTTAACTCGTATCCATTGCTTCATCAAAACTCCCCGGAGCAGAAATAAAAAAACCTTTACGATCCAAAAAATAATACCGGACCGGTTTTGTACCGGACATTTCTTCCTGAAATCTCATCATGTCTCAATTCGAACGTTGTTTTTAGCAGAGGAAGGCTATATTCAAAACACGTATCCATCGCTTCTTCTTCTTCTTCTTCTTCTTCGCTCATGTTTTGGTTAAAATGTAGCAGCTCTTTCACTCGTGTGTAAATCCGTTTACGGCATGCATGCATGTGCCTTAGTTTAACTATTCTGAGAGGTATGACATTAAAGGTTTGACCAGAGGTACGTCTGCTCTGAGACTTTACTAATCCACCCCTCCCATAAAAAACAAACCTCATAAACAGCTTTTTATTTATTTCAGCTGTTATAGGTCCTACAAAAAGGATCAAATCTTTTCTCTGAGGCAGGAAGCAATGTGTGTGTGTGTGTGTGTGTGTGTGTGTGTGTGTGTGTGTGTGTGTGTGTGTGTGTGTGTGTGTGTGTGTGTGACAGTGAAAACAAAATGTGACACTAAAGGCAGGAGGCGATGGTTAAGCTTTCACCTAAATAGCTCTTTGAAACAATAGCAAGTCATTTGCTTTTGTGAATTGTTACCATGCCGACTTGGTTAGAATGAACCAGAACTTTGTTTTAAAACTTTCCCGCCACTCTTTCAATTCAGCCCACCTGCAAAAAAAAGTAAGTAATTTGCTTTTTGTGTGTTGTTTCCGTGACGATTTGGTTCAACCAGTTCTTTGTTTTAAAACTTCCCGCCACCTGCAAAAAAAAAAAGAAGTCATTTGCTTTGTCAGAAGTCGCTGGCCGTGCAAAATTGTTTAGAATGAACTTTAAGAAAGCTCAACAGATCTTAAAAGCATCACGCTGAGGTAAGGATCAACTTTTGTTCTTATAGGCTTGAGTATGCAGGGTGGTTTACAACAGGACCATAAATGGTTTAGGATGGTAAACCATTGCTTTTGTGAAGTGATAGAAATGTTTGAATGGTTTAGTCAAAGACAAATGTTTGAATGTAATCCTTTTACTTCTTAGAGAAGTGTGTGTGTGTGTGTGTGTGTGTGTGTGTGTGTGTGTGTGTGTGTGTGTGTGTGTGTGTGTGCTTACAGCCATTAATTTGATGTGCTGCTGGACAGAGAGTTTTACACAATAGTTTTAGTTCTGGTCAAAAAGTGTCTGTGAGCTGCATGTAAATAACACATTTAAACACAAAGTTTAAGACTGAACATACGAAATCCAACGTGAACATCTCAAAGAGAGTATTAATGACATAGACAATGTGTCACTCTGAAGAGTTTGTGTGTATGTGTGTTTACAGCCTCTGATGATTCATCCATTATTTGAGATATAAAAAGTCCCACGAGTTTAGACTGATATAGTGTGCCAGTAAGGGCTGGTAAATGTAAGGGCTGCAGCGTCAGACTGATGTGGTTCTGCTCACTGGTGGTTCTGCTCACTGGTGAGGTTGCAGCGTCAGACTGATGTGGTTCTGCTCACTGGTGAGGCTGCAGCGTCAGACTGATGTGGTTCTGCTCACTGGTGAGGCAGGCCTTCTTTTTCTTGCTTCTCTGCATTTGCAGTACAATTTAGATGACAAAAACTTTCTGTGTGTTGAATTTAGGTGAGGAACATATCTGAGAGGTAAGACATTTCTCTTCATCGCGGCTTGGTGCTTCATTCAGCTCCTCGTGGTTCATCATTTTTTCTTAGAGCTCGGCTTTTCACCATTCAGACAGATCTGAGCTTTTAAAGAGTTATACACAATAGGATTACACTCAGAAGGGAGGGGCTGTGGGAACCGATGGGTTATCACAAAAAGAAACTTCACACACCATTACACACATTAGCCTATGACGTGGGGGATTGTGGACATCTGGACGCTCAACAATACGCCATTGATGATGCGGCGTGGGGGGTCTAAACCATCTGGACGATCAACAATACACATGTCCATTTGATTAATGATACGGAAGGGGGGGGCAAAGATTGAACAATACACCTGTCCATTTGATTAATGATAGGAAGGGGGGCAAGGTCAAGGGTCAAATGAACAATAGGAATGAAAGGTCAAAGAACAATAGACCTGTCAAAATGTTTGACGAAAGGTGTCTTATAATTCTCTCTTTTGTGCAATTGTTGGACAAAATGACTTGCTGTGGCACTAATTGCATTAATAGAGCGTCCAAGGAGTCTCCACTTCATTTTTTTCAGTAAGTTAAATTATATGTATGTATTTTAGGTCACTGCCGCCTTTAAACTAGCTGAGTTTATCGAAGTAGCTAGCTAACTATCATTTTAACCTGTAGCATGTACTGTTTAACCATGAAATTTAGATGTAAAATACGGTAAAATAATTAATAGGGCATTTGTCGATGGGTACAAGGGTAAAACCCAGTGCATTTAACATAAAAATGGGTTGAAATATGACGGAGCTCTTGGAGGGACACTTCTGTGTTCCATTCTTCCACCTGGTTCTCCCCGGCAGTCAGCCCGGTGCATGTCTGACCGATGTGGCGCCTACTAGCTGCTGCGCGGGCTGACCGCTCGTGGAGCTCTCGGACGGGGCTGACCGCTCGTGGAGCTCTCGGACGGGGCTGACCGCTCGTTGAGCTCTCGGACGGGGCTGACCGCTTGTGGAGCTCTCGGACTCGTAGAGAGACCTGACCGCAGAAATACTGCAGCTCAATTCCCTACCTAAATGCAAAGTTTGAGAGACGTGGTTCACTTAGGTCTCCACTTCCTTCGGGCTAATTTGTCAAGTTCACAAAATATGGAACGGGATGTAAGTTTAGAATCAGCTGCGAATCTGAACATATCTCGAAGCCCTGGCCGACGAAACGGTCCACATGACTATTACTGTCAGGCTCTGAGAAAATTCGGGTTGCTTTTGTGTCAGTCGGTAATTCTGCTAACAGTGACTCTAACGCAGCACTAGTTGACAGACAGCATTACAGAGTGAAATCCAGCTTTACACCAAAGCGTGACCCGGTTCTGTAAGGAATTCTGTTCAGGAGGTCGCATTTCAGGCTCTCTTCACATCATATGTGACTGACTTTTACGTTATAACGATCACACATTAGGAATGTTATAAAGCGCCTATATAGGACAGTGTCTTTTGTATATTATCTGACTTTATAAACTCCAACAACAACGTGCTTCTATTTTATTCAGGCTAAATCTACCCAAGACATTGGCTGTCAGACTGATTTAGTAGTCTTCAAGAATGCACTTGTCCAGGCTGAGTGATGTTTAAGTTAGTTTTGATAAGGTCTGTGCATCTCTCATTTCATGATTTAACTTTTCATATTTTAGTTCCTGGGTGCCTTCAATGTGCAGGGACAGTCCAAGCAGACATTCTATCGATATCAGGCAAAGCTGTTCATTCCAACAGTGAGCTGGCAGTGGCAGCTAGAGCAAGCTGATATCATCCAGGAGGCTACTGAATCTGGACCTGTGACTCTTGGTGGTGACATGCGAGCTGATTCACCTGGTGAATATGTTTAAATTTATTTATTTTATTCCTTTGCTTTCAAATGTAAATTAAGTAATAACTTGCATTTCTGAAGGACACTCAGCCAAATATGGCAGCTACACCATGATGGATCTCAAAAGAAACAAAGTTATTGATATCCAACTCGTAAATGTACAACATTACCTGATGATTCCAATACATTTCATGGTTAATTATTCACAGATCAGTGGAGAATTATGTTTATTTTCAGAGCAATGAAGTTGGAAATAGTGTGCGAATGGAGAAGGAGGGATTTGTGCGAAGTCTGAGCACACTTTAGGAGAGGGGTGTTGATGTGCAGCAAGTTGTGACAGACCGCCACACATGGGTGCAGAAGTATTTGCGTGAGGAAAAAAAGGAAATCAGTTACTTTGACTCCTGGCACATGGGAAAAGGTAGGGCAGGGGCTGGACTGGAACGCCTTGTCCCTTGGGGCCCTGCGCACACTCGATTGAATGCTTTTTTTTTTCCTTGGCGTCATCATCAGGGTTTTGTAATAAATGTCCCTTTTTAATTTGCTTTGGCTATTGCACTGCTTGCTTTGTTTTTTTTAGAACCTATTTTAATCCTTTTAATATTAGTGGCACCTTCCATTCCACCTGGATCATGTCACAGATACATAACCTAAACCAACATTACAATAATAGGCCTTTCAGTCTATTGCCCCCAGACTTCTGAACAGTCTGCCTTCAAATCTCCGTCTCTTGAAATCTGTAGAAGTCTTCAAAAAACATCTTAAAACTCACCTTTTCATCCAGGCTTTCCCCCGCTAAATATTCTAAAAGATGGCTTTGTTCTTGTTCACACCTTCACTTTGTTTTTACTCCTGATTTTGGTTACTATTGTTATCAATGCTATTGTTTTTATGATGTTTTTATTGGTTTGAGGTATTTGCCCTGATTTTACTCATGTTGTACAGCGCTTTGTGATTTATATCTGTGAAAGGCGCTATATAAATAAACTTTACTTACTTACTTACTACAATAACATAAACTCTTACACAAAACGCTCCTCTTGATAGAGCAAATCTGTTCAGCACATTCTGACAGACAGATCACCTTTCTTCTGTCATGTTGCTGTACAGGACATTTTTAGAGTTTTTCTTTTTAAAGATAAATAGTATTACATTTAAAGAGCAATACTTTCACATTATCATTTTCCCACACTTTCTGTATACCTGTACGTTGTTGTTTTTCAATAAAGAATGACAAATTATTTAAGTTTATGGTTTTTTTCTTAGCACACAAATATCTATTTGTAAAAAATATCTACAAAGCTAATATTTACATAACAAGTATGATTGGGTTTTGAAATACAGCACTCTGTTTATTTTAGTAAGATTTTTAAACCAAGTAAAGTTAGTAAAGAACACATTTCTATTGGCTAAGAAACTGTTGGGACTTAAAACGTTGGTTACGTAGTGTAACCCCAGATTCTATGAGTCTAGTCGCAGCCCTTAAGCAAGCTGCTATTGGAAGGGTGATCTCAGCATCAGCCAATCATGAAGAGCTTACATGTCTGCCCACCACGTGGGCACCCCTTGTGGGTTATATAAGTGGAACGACCCCACTGTTCGCCTCCGATGGCTCTTAGTCCTAACAGAACCAGTGGGGCCAGTGGCTTAAGGGCTGCGACTAGACTCATAGAATCTGGGGTTACAATACGTAACCAACGTTCTATTTCGTCTAGTCTTAGCCCTTAAGCGAGCTGCTATTGGAATAAAGCGCAGCTGGATGGGTTTACGCCACACTGGTTAGCTCAACCAATGGACACACCCAACAAGTCTCCTTTTAGTGAGGGTCGCTCAGCGTCAGCCCAGGGCTTAAAAGGCTGAGGCAGCCAGAGATAAGAGTGAGGCCCCCACTAAAAAATATCATCCACAAGAGGATGAAATTCATTCAAGTAAGGCTGATGTGGTGCCATAATGCCTTCACTCAGCCTGCTGAGGTCCAAGCACTGAACGAGTGATGGATCCTGAAGACACATCTCGTAAATAATAACGAGTAAAGGAACAGGGTGAAGCCCATGAAGCAGCCTGACAAATGACTTCCATTGACACACCACTGTGGGGCGCCACAGAAGAGGAAATCCCTCTGGCTGAGTGAGCCCTGAGTGTCTCAGGGGGATCCCGCCCTGCTGATGTGTAAGCGAGTGAAATGGTGTCACATAGCCAGAGTCAAAGGCACTGGGCCAACAGCGCTTGCCCAAGGGAAGACTCCCTGTAGTGCACAAACATGCTTCGTGAGCGGCGAATCCCTGAAGTGCGTGACACATATCGTGCGAGCGCGCGCACCGGGCAGAGAAGATGGGAAGTCGCCTCCTCCTCAGAATTATGGGGAGGAGGAAAAAGTCCAGCCAATGAAAATTGACCTGGATTTGAAGGAAGTATTAATGTTTTTGGGCACAAAGGATGGGTTGGGGCATAAAACAGCAGACCCGCCATCTTCCCGGATCCTGAGGCATGCGGGAGCCACTGAGAGGGCGAGTTAGGTCGCTCACTCTCTTGACTGATGCCAGTGCCAGCAGCAAGGCAGTTGTTACAGGAACTTGAGTGAGACCTGGTCCAAGGGTTCAAATGGGGCTTCAAATAAGCCACTCAGAACCACCGTTAGATCCCACTGGGGAACTAGCGGGCGGGACAGAGGTCCGTTCCTTCTGACACTTTTTAGAAAACGTTTTGTGAGGGGATGACTGAAAACAGACCCATCACCAAAATCCTGGTGACAGGATGAGATACCTGCAGCATGTTTTAATAGTGCTGAATGCGAGGCCCCTGTACGTCCGTATCTGCAGAAACAATAGGACATCCGCCAGCTGGCAGGAGAGCGCTTGAACATTCCGCTCTGTGCACCATTTCTGGAAAGCTGCCCATTTAGCAGCATAAGATGTGATGGTAGAAGGCACCCGCGCACTCTGAATCGTGGTGACCACATCATGCGGCAGCCCAGAAACCCCTAAGGGTGACCGCTCAGTGGCTGCAGCGCGGTCTCCACACATTTGGAGAAAGTGCACTGGGCTATCGAGTAGCCGAAAGGGAGGCATTCGTGCGCGCGTTCCGACAGCGGACGTGTGCTCGAGGTCACGTGAGGATTGGGTTCGCGCCCTTACCGCCGTCGCTCATACCAGAGAACTGGGAGCGACCCATGGAGGGCTGTGCTCGAAAGGGCGAGTGTGAAACAGCTGGAAGAGGCTGATCCGCACCGCAGAGCGTGGAGTCCAAGGATGAAGGATGAGTGGGAGGCGGGGAGGAGCGAGAAGCCACTGGGGCAGAAGAACCCGCTGAGCGAGGCTCGTCGACCTCCGTGTTGTACAGGAGGGAAAGGGGGCTACGGCAGCCAGCCTCGTCATGCTCCTCACAAGGCTTGTCGACCTCCGTGTTGTACAGGAAGGAAGAAGGGCTATGGCAGCCAGCCTTGTGGTTGACCTCCGTGTTGTACAGGAGGGAAAGGGGGCTACGGCAGCCAGCCTCGTCATGCTCCTCACAAGGCTCGTCGACCTCCGTGTTGTACAGGAAGGAAGAAGGGCTATGGCAGCCAGCCTCGTGGTTGACCTCCGTGTTGTACAGGAGGGAAGAAGGGCTATGGCAGCCAGCCTCGCCGTCGACCTCTGTGTTGTACAGGAGGGAAGAAGGGCTATGGCAGCCAGCCTCATGGTCGACCTCCGTGTTGTACAGGAGGGAAAAAGGGCAATGGCAGCCAGCCTCGTCGTGCTCCTCGTGAGGCTCGTCGACCTCCGTGTTGTACAGGAGGGAAGAAGGGCTATGGCAGCCAGCTTCGTCGTACTCCTCGCTGTCGATGACATCGTCCAGTCGGTAGGAGCCAGCCGGCTCCTGGCCGACGTTGAAGAACTGTAGCGCCTTTTCCAGCGAGTACGTGCCAGCCACCGGAATTTCCTCGTAGGTGGTGGGGGTGAAGTACTCGACCCGGCGGACCTTTTCAGCCACAGGCAGAGCGGTACAAAACGGGCACGAGGCCTGGGGTCAAGGCCAGGCCAGCGTGGTGAGCCCCGAGACAGACCTTACACTTGGCGTGCAGGTCGCCGCTGGAGATGGAGCCCGTCTGGCAGGCCGGGCAGGTCCTGGCGTCGCTGCACATGGTCGGTGAGTAGATTTTTCTTGTATAATTGCTCTTAAAGGAAGCTCTTTAGCTTGGCGTGAAGAGAAAACGGAGGCGAACAGTGGGGTCGTTCCACTTATATAACCCACAAGGGGTGCCCACGTGGTGGGCGTACATTTAAGCTCTTCATGATTGGCTGATGCTGAGATCACCCTTCCAATAGCAGCTCGCTTAAGGGCTAAGACTAGACGAAATAGAACTACCTATTATGGTCTGAATAAGACTGCTGGGTTTTTACCAGTAAGTACTGATTAACTATCTATTAGTCCCTGAATAAGACTACTGGGTGTTTACCAGTAAGTACTGGTTAACTATACCTATTAGTCCCTGAAAAAAGACTGATGAGTGTTTTCACCAGTTAACTACCTATTCTTCCCTAGTTAATTACTCCTTACCACCTAAGTCGTTCCCTATTAACGAAGCACAATGATTGTGCAAAATAAGCAAAATAACTCCCATAGTAATACACACAACAGTTTAAATAACCCCTTTAAGGTAAATTAACTGAATTAGTTATGACTATTGGCTAAAGAAAGAACTATCTTTAAGTGATGTGTGCTGAACCACACACACATATATGCCACATAGTTGTTTTATGGCATCGTCTCAATAAGCCCTTTATTATATGATATTGCAGCATTTACTCCTGGGCAGAGCTGAAATATCCCAACAAATATTGTCTATTAAAGATGGGAGATTTAGACCACTGTGCAGTTTATTTTCCAGACATCACAGATATTCCCAGCAGGGTTGTGTGGAAAATGATGTGTCTTGGTATTTTTGAAACACTTGTTTGCAATTTTATAACAAGGAATCCTGGCACAGCTCATCTGTGTGAGGTGATTCTGTAAGTTTGCATTTAATGTAGTTGAAAATATCCATCCGTCCGTCCGTCCATCCATCCATCCATCCATCCATCCATCCATCCTCCTCCACTTATCCGGGGTTGGGTCGCAGGGGCAGTATCCTAAGGAAAAAGGCCTAGACTTCCTTCTCCCCAGCCACTTGGGCTAGCTCCTCCAGGGGAAGCATTCCCATGCCAGCCGTGAGATCTAGTCCCTCCAGCGTGCCCAGGGTCCTCCTTTAGCTCTTCTCCTGGTTGGACAGAAAAATCTCACCAGCGAGGCATCTAGAAGTCATCCTAACTAAATGCCCGAGCCAACTCTGAGCTTCTCACCCTATCTCTAAAAGTGAGCCCTGCTACCCGAGGTAGAAAACTCATTTTCGGTGCGCTGGTTGTGCAGCACACCAGGCTAAAGACCAGCGGTGACAAATCATTTGCTGCTGTGGCCCCTACGCTCTGGAACTCTCTCCCCCTGAGCCTGAGATCAGTGGACTCAGTGAACTCCTTTAAAAAGCAGCTGAAGACACTTGTTCAAGCTGGCTTTTGTATGACCTTCTTCACCACTCTCATATGACCTTCTTCACCAATCTCTTTATTCCGCTCTCCCCACCTATTCCACCTTCCTCAGGATCCACTGATTTCCCTCTTTCCTAGTCACTCTCTTTCTTAACATTTTTTAATCACAATTTTTGCTCATTTTAAATATATTTTTAAACATTTTCTAAATGCTTTTTTATATTTTTACATTTTTTGTTTTTGTGAAGTGCCTCGTCATTTTTATCTTGAGAGGCGCTATAGAAATTATACTTTCTTCTTCTTCTTCATTTCAGATGCTATAATCTGCGATCTCGTTCTTTCAGTCACTACCCAAAGCTCATGACCATAGGTGAGAGTATAGATCGACCGGTAAATGGAGAGCTCTGCTGCCTGCATATAGCGCCCACATTACTGCAGATGCAGCACTAATCTGCCTATCGATCTCCTGATCCATCTTTCCCTCATTTGTGACAAGACCCAGAGATACCTCCACTGGAGGCAGGACCTTGTTCCTGACCTGGAGAAGGCATTCTACACTTTTCCAACTCTTGGATTTAAAGGAGCTGACATTTTGTTATCTAGGCATTAGATGTTACTAGATGCATCATATTGGGTGTTTTTCTTTTAAATAGGAGGTTCATAATTAATCCTGACTCCTTAAATAATCCCAGGAAGTGGCTTATTTTTGGAAAAGTATGTTCTCAGAAAAATCTCCCTCTATCTTTGTTTCTCTAACAGGTCCAGTATTCACTCTAAGGCTCATTACTAGTAAAAATGTGACTTCCCTTGTGGCTGCACCATCCTGACAGAATCATTTACCTGATAACGACCATCTATGTGTCAGTTACTTCATTCTGGCACAGCTAATGCTTCCTATACAGTTCCAGCCACAAGGTTTGGGCAAAAAGCTGGGCAGAAGAAAGAGCCCCTTCATATTTTTAATGGGGCATGTGCTGATTCAGTCAGACCTTTGCAGAGTCATATTTTCCCAAGCTCTCTCTCCCAAGGATAATTAGCATGGTTTGTTGTTTTAACAGGTCTGTTTTGATGTAGACTTGGCATCTCTCTTCATGGCTTTCCCCACAGCCGCCCTGAAATCTGATTAAAATGAAAGAAATCACATAACATTTGTAAGTCCAATTATTCGTAAGGAAAAGTAGCAAAAAGATGAATGCTATTTGAAGTATCTGAAGTCATTAGAGCAATGAGTAAATTATTTATGAGTGCTTGGGCATACTTTATTATGGGAAACGCTTTCAAGATATTATTGAAATGAAATGTAAATTATAATTTTTTCTCTGTGTGCATGAAACTCCTGGAAATAAGTTTTTAGCTTTTAGTCTCTGGTTGGAAGAGAGTAGAAGTGGTGTGTACATTTTCTATTGTCCTATTTTTTTTTCCATTAAATGTCACTTCTTCGTCTCTCCCCATCAAACTCAAGCCTGTCAGCACTTTCTCTGTCTCTTTCTTTTCCACCAACTTGTTTGCGCAAGTGCATGTGAGGTTTTTGTGTAAACCCACTTCTACATTTTGTCTACTCAACTCTTGTCTTACCCCTAACAGAGCAGGCTGGACAGATGTTAACCTCAGCACAGCATCAACCTCCAGCACAATGCAAAGAGAAGGAGGGACTCCACAATGTTGTCTTGACTTCCGCTCTGTCCAGCTGAGCCTCATCTCTAGGACAGGGTCTTAGTTGTCTTTCTTTTCTGTGATGTGCTTTTTGTGCTGCCATGAGGTGTTTTTATTCCCAGGGTGATGGTGAACTTGCCAGTCAGCTTGTGCACTTGCTGATTCCTTGGTTCCCTGCCCCTCCACAGTTGAACACAGGGCATATTCGTGTTTGTGCACTCAACTCAGTTCAATCATCCTGACTGACAGAATTATGGAGGAACATGGAGGAGCAAAGCGCCTGCAGGGAAGAGCAGTGGTCTTTGAACTTTGATCTGAACTCATTTTAATATCGGTGTGCTGTTTTCAACATGCTGTTTGTTGCTTACATCTCCTCTATGTGATTTGTAGCCATTTGTGTTACAACAGGACGCAGCTGGCGTATTCGAGCCATTACCGCTGTGTCCTCTCTGCTCATAGAATGCCCGCAAAGCTGAGTCCATGAATGACATAATATATGTAGATACTGGATCTTTTTTCAGGCTTCCTGCAATTTGAATTTTTAGGAAGCCCACATCTTGATTCTGGGTTTAAAAATGCATTGTAATTACAGAGTTACTGACAATTGTACCAAGTAAATATTACCATTTTCTTTCCCTGTAATGCCTTACATTACCACATTACAGCAAAAAGCAATGCATTACAGTAATTGATTACATTTGTACCGTGTTACTTCCAACACTGGAGATAGCTAACTTTAGCTAACTTCACCTTATGAGCACACATTCTCTGGGCTATGTTCATGATCTTGTTTGTCTTTAACATGTATGCTCTTTGTGTCATGCCATTTTAAATCTGATGTAATGATAGTAATTTACATTTAATTAAGGACCGTCAGATGTTAAAATTTCATATCGAGTATAAAATCCATCTTACGGACCACTGGGTTATTTAATCAGAAGATTGGAACTTTTTAATGCAGGGATTAGATAACACTTTGTATTAACTGAGAGACAAGAGAAGAGAGAGAGTCCTTCAAACGTTTAAGATGATTTATTACTAAATAATTTTAAACAATTTAACAATACTAACTCTCTAATGATGGATGTAGGTGGTATGAATGAGGTGTGAGATGGATGGTGTGTGTGAATGAGTGTTATTCAGAACTCTCGTATCCGGAGAAGCAAGTCTGAGTGAGATATGATGTTTTGCTCCTAACCGATCAGAGTTTGACCGGAGTAGTCATAAACACATGAGACGCCATATTGTCGCATCCACACATACCCTCAGGGAGACCTCCTTCACGGATCCAGAATGTCAGGTCCACAGACCCTCCTCTTGGTACTGGAGCCAGGGGTACAGCGTCAACAGTACGACAAACTAGTCCTTGGACTGTCTCCAGGTAAAAAGCAACAGGTGGTTCACAGCGTCAAAAGGGGACCCTACTTGGGTCAGCGAGTTCAGCTTTTATTCTGAAAGGAGCCATTACTGGGTTGGTAAAAACAACAGAATTTTCCAGCTTGGTGGTTCTCAGTTTAAAAAGGGAAGTTCGGATGGCCGGTCCAATTAGTCCGCTTAGCATGCGGTGAACTCCAGTGAGATCTTGAGAACTGAACTAAGATGGCGTTGGAACTAGTTTTATTAATCTAGATGTTTTGAATTCTGGTCGAATCAAAGTTGGCAGATTTATAAACACCACAGAGACTATGCCACGCTTCAGACTAGGAATGTTCTGATTGGATCAGTACAGCAATGTGTCATGCGATTGTTTTCATTACGTGTGTCAGTGTGTCTAGTGAACTAGATTGAGTCATATTACTTATTAAAACACATAAATCATAACATTGTGATTTCACAGATCGGTCAAATTGTATTATTGACTAACAGTTGTTTTGATTAGCTTTATTAAAAATAGAGTTCTTTGATTTAATAAAAGAAAAGAGTCTTTTAATCTTCTTTCTTCTTTTGCTGGAAAGTAAACAGTTTAGAAGCAAATGCATGACCTTGAGGCTGTCTCATGCACTCGGGCGCTGTGTCAGAGGCAACTGTGGAAAGAGGTAAAATCCTTTGGAAACAGCTCCTTCATCACGTTACACTGATTTCCCTCACAAGTCATATGTAAGCACCACATCACTAGATTTGTGGACAGCTGCCGATGACTTACAGTTATCAATCCCATAAATGAACATTGTAGAGCAGTTATGTCCAATTTTGGTTCTTAAGACCCATTAACCTTCATGGTGATAACACCTGCTCCTTAGGGATGAGCCGGGTACTCGTTTCAGATGAGTATCCGGTACGGATAAAGCATTTTTGACGAATACGAGAATGAAACAAGTAAAACTCGTAAATATCCGTAATGGTGCTGAAGGAAAGTCCTCATTGGGTAACTGACTGTCTTCACGCTCTGTGATTGGCCAGTCACATAGAGCGCCCGCCCCTCCCTACACACAAAACTGCAGCCGGCCGGGAGCGCAGTCCGTCCGACTCATCCATGCACACACACAGACAGTAACGGATCTCGCTGTGATTGCTTCACTGTTGCTCACGTTTCTTCAGTTTTCCCTAGGTTTTCTCCAGCTCGCCTCTTTTTCGGTTGAAAATTTAAAGTGACTTTTTTCGTAACTTACATGGTGCATTGGACAAGACAGAGCTGACGTGCTGTGTCACTACCTCCTCTCCGGTTTTTTATTTTTTTTAACTCCTCTCTCTCCCTCTCTATCTCACACACACACACACACACACACACACACACACACACACACACACACACACACACACACTAATCAACATTGTTTTGTTTAACTTTGTGTGGGAAAATGCCAAGAACGTTAAGAAAAAAAATCTGTTTAATCAAATTAAAATAAAAAATATATATATAAAGTTGTGTCTAGTTCTAGCATTTCATATTTCCTAGTTCCTACTGCATGAGTTCAGATGTATTAATCCATGCACTTAAATATTAATGTTCTGATTTTATTGAAAAACTTGTTCTGTAATAGTTCCTTTACTATTGTGATCAAAAATATTTAATCTCAATTCTGAGGCTGCTCTGTAAATAGTTTTCAAATAAACAATACACATATCAACTTCTGATCAATCCATATCAATTTCAGACTTAAAATAATACATGGATGTAAACCACGCCCACTTCCGGGTTATACCACGCCCATTCCGAGTACAGATACAGATACAGATAATTTAGTTGGTTGAACAGATACAGATACAGATAGTGGTGTACTCGCTCATCCCTACTGCTCATGTCCTGAAGTCCAAAAGAAGTCAGGTGTGTTGTAGACAACAAACATCTACTGTGGACCTAGACGAGCAGTTTTGGACATTACTGTTGTTGAGAACATTACAGTGATGTTTTAAAGTTAGTGAAGTATTTTGTCCTTTTAGTCATTTAGTTTTTGTGAAAATCTAATAAAGTTCAAACAAAATTACATAAAACAATCAAAGTGTGTGAAGCCCTTCCAGCACATTTACATACCTACATCCATAGAACTACACTGAAAAAAATACTCTTTGGATTTACTTGATTTTATTGTGTACATCGGTTCCACATGATTAAAATAAGTTTAACCAATAGAACATGTCTCTTTCCTTCTACTAATAAACTCTCTTCCAATCAAAGTATTTTCTTTATGTGAAACTGCTTAAAAAATCATGTTGCCTCAACATGATTTTTCTGAACAAATGTAATTAAATTTTTTTGATTCATGTCAAAACAATTTTCTTAGGTTCAGTGTACAATATTTAAATGTAATACCAACTTGATTTTTTTATGTTAGAATTACTCAAAAATATTGTGTAAACCCTAATGCAAAGCAAGTTTGTCCATCCTACTTTATTCTTTCAAGATGCCTGTTTCCAAATGTAATGTAATCATTGGTCCCATGTCTGTGCTAATTAGAACACGAAAAATATGAACTGCATTGACAAAAAGCCAGACAACTGAAAAGTTGTAGTAAAACTCAGTTTATTAACCTTTTAAGGGCAGAAAATGACAATTTCCATTATCATTGACTCTTAACAAAAGAGATATTTATTTTAATATTGACTTGAGGGAAACAAAAGAACCTGTGGAAGTAAGTCTTCACAGCAATAGAAAAAGAAAAACAAAACTGCATATCAGTCAGTTTAATAAAAAAAAAAATACTGCCCTAAAAATTTTATTTCACATCCATATATTTCAAATTTAGTTTCAACTGAACCTTTCCAGCATAACTGAAAATTTGCTGCTCTGAATGAGCTTCCCCTATCTAAAACATTTCATGAACAAACAAGGCTTTCACATTAATAAACAATGATGAGTGCAAAGCTGCTAAAATATCCAGACACTGAAAACCTTCTGCTCTGAATGAGCTTCCCACTTATAAAACATTTTATGATAAAATAGAACTTTCATATTAATTAGAATAAAACTGATAAGTGGAAAGCTGCTGAAATATTCAAATACTGGAACTATTCAAGGACCTGCCTGTAATGACTTGGAACATATTTATTATAAACTATTCAATATTACTCAACAATAAATAATAAAACACTACCAACTTCCAATGGAGTCATGAGAAAACAATAGGCCAAAGTGGGTCAATACAAAAGGCAACACAAACTGTGGTCTTTGAATCATTCACTGAAATAGCTGGCTTTTGATAGGGATAACGCATTTTTGACGAATACGAGCATGAAACGAGTAAAACGAGTCATTATCTGTAATCGTGCTGAAGGAAAATCTTCATTGGGTAACTGACTGTCTTCACGCTCTGTGATTGGCCAGTCACATAGAGCGCCCGCCCCTCCCTACTTACAAAACTCTCTAGCCGACCGGGAGCGCAGTCCGGCCGGCTCATCCACGCACACACACAGGCAGTAACGGATCGCGCTGTGATGGCTTCACTGTTTCTCACGTTTCTTCAGTTTTCCCTAGGTTTTCTTCAGCTCGCCTCTTTTTCGGTTGAATATTTAAAGTTACTTTTTTCGTAACTGACATGGTGCATTGGACAAGACAGAGCTGACGTGCTGTTGTCACTACCTCCTCTCCGGTCGGGTTTTTTATTTTTTTGATCTCTCTCTCTCTCTCTCTCTCTCTCTCTCTCTCTCTCTCTCTCTCTCTCTCTCTCTCTCTCTCTCTCTCTCTCTCTCACACACACACACACACATTAATCAACATTTCTTTGTTTAACTTTGTGTAGGAAAATGCCAAGAACGTTAAGAAAAAAATCAGTTTAATCAAATTAAAATAAAAACAAAAATAGAAAGTTGTGTCTGGATCTAGCATTTCATATTTCCTAGTTCCTACTGCATGAGTTCAGATGTATTAATCCTTGCACTCAAATATTAATGTTCTGATTTTATTGAAACACTTGTTCTGTAATAGTTTCTTTACTATTGTGATCAAAAATATTTAATCTCAATTCTGAGGCTGCTCTGTAAATAGTTTTCAAATAAACAATACACATAGGAACTTCTGATCAATCCATATCAATTTCAGACTTAAAATAATACATTGATGTAAACCACGTCCACTTCCGGTTAAACCACGCCCATTTCCGGGTTATGCCACACCCATTCCGAGTACAGATACAGATACAGATAATTTAGTTGGTTGAACAGATACAGATACATATACAGATAGTGGTGTACTCGCTCATCCCTAGTTTTTGAGACCAAGTGTTTTGTTGGAAGGTTTACTGCCATCCAGTCCCATGTAAACCTTCTGGACTACCTCAAAGGTGTAACGGAGGTCAACCGGGTGGTTGAGGTTTAGTGCATACATGAGTCCAAATATCATAGCAACTGCTAACGCTACATTTTCCAAATCCTGCAACACTCTTGATTCCTTCAAGGATAATCCCAATGTCCTCTGGTTCTGCAGAAGTAGATCCTTTGATGACATATATTCCAGAGGTGGTGTCTTGAATGACCTCTTTGATGGCATTTTCATCCATGTCCTGTAGAGAGACAAAATTTATAAATTAATATAAAAATACAAAGCTCATTATAAAGGCCTTTACAGAAAAACACACATGGATGTATTAGACATTATCACAGATTATCACTCACACTGACTCTGCTGTAACTACACATACTTATTTGATATATGTAAACATGATGAAATGGCACAACCCTACTGAATAAATCCACATACCGGTATATTGCTCATTGTAAAGCACCCATTGCTGGGTCAAGCAGACTACAGGAATTAACTCTCAGATGTATTACTCACTGCCTTTCTAGCAGATGTGAGAATGTTCTCAACCACAGGTGGAGGACGAATACTAGAGTCTTGGAAGATCCCTCCCCATGTGTGTGTTTGTGTGTGAGATAAATATCAGCTTCTCACAAGATATCGGTCAGTTTGTCTCCTGTCAGTGAGCTCCAGCTGTGGCTACAATTTAGCACCTCTCCATCAGGTTGTGAATGTGTGTGTGCTTGGGTAAATGACTGATTTTGTTATGAAGCATCTTGGGTGGTTGTAAAACTCGAGGAGGCGCCATACAAATACAGGCCATTTACCATTTGCTAAGCGTTTTGGAAAATAAGTTAGGCCAAAAAATGTATTTGGAATACTAGGGATAAGAGGGAAAGCATGTATGTACCACATGTTCCTGCACAATGTTCTCTGGATCTTCCCCCATGTAGACAGAGTCCTTTGATGACACACTCGCGTCCAGCATCTGACTCGTCCCACTGAAGAAAAAATTTACATTCATCAAGATTTTCATTAAAGGGGTCCTAGAACAGATTTTATTCAAAATGCATGTGTGTGTAAATATGCGTTTGTCTAAACGGTTGTGTGTCTTTGTGTGTAGATATATGTGTCAAGATGGGTGTGTATTTGTGTGTGTGTGTCTAGATCAGCGGTTCCCAAACTTATTTAGCCGCGCACCCCCTTCTACGCCCCGACCATGTCGACCTCCCCAACCCCCACATCAGGGCATGGCTATATATATATATATATATATATATATATATATATATATATATATATATATATATATATATATATATATATATATATATATATATATATATATATATATATATATATATATATATATATATAATCAGACGTCAAGCTAAACAGTCATTTGACAGACAGGGTTAAAAAAAATATGATCGACCTTTTTCCCCAAACACTTTCATTTTTTAAATAGTAATTAATAAACATTCAATACCATTACAATTTCCTTAGATTTATTTTAAATAAATATTTAGAGTGCCCAGGTAGCACATCTACAATGCAATTTAACGGTTTTCTTAAAGCAGGAACGTTTAACCAGTGGCCATAGCTCTCTCCTTCCTTCTGCTCTGCGTAAACCTGAACTGGTCACCTACTTGTGCGTAATCAAATGTCTATAGGGAAAAGATGGAAAAGATATAGCCATGAGGTTCACTTTTGCCTCAGACCAACTTATTGCTGTTTTATGGTGTGGCTGAATCTGCGATCCGCTGCCACGCGGACTGGAATAACAAATGCTGCAGTAACATGAGTTGTGGTCAGGTTCATGAGGAGTCACTGGCTGGAGCGGACTCAAATTTCATATTTCATCCCAAAATAGAAGCTAATATCTTAATTTGACCTTGAATGAAAAATGTTGTTATAAAACCTGTTAAAAGTTTTTTTTTCCACGGAGGAGGCAGCACTCATTTCTGCCTTCAGTCTGAAGGTGCGGCGCCGGAGTTTGCGCAGCGTGCGCTTATTGCATCTGTGCGTGTGTGTGTGTGCGGCACAGCTCCATGAGCCGCTCCAGGCACCGCGTCTCATTATTGGCGCTATTTAAACCAATATTGTAAAATTACTTATGCCCAGCCCAGATGTGCTCACATGTGCACCCGTGAGCCGTGGTTCTGCTGGAACACGTCTGACCTCTGACAGACGCACTCTGAACTTCAGATCTTCAGCGCACTGTTAATAGCCTGTCCCACAGTCAGTGTGCTAATATAATAATATAATAACGCCAAAATGCTCAGATGGGAATCATTTCTTGATTTATCTTGTTACATCCACAATGTTCTGTGTGTGAGGTTTACAATGTCAGAACACCTGCATGAGACAGGGTGTTAATTACAATCTGCCAGAATGACTCACCACCTTCAGATTACGGAACATATCGGCGTGCGCAGGCCAGAGCGCTGAAGCTCGGCACATTATTATTATGAAGCTAGGGCACATGTGGAGGACACACACACACACGCAAAATATACTTGTTTTCAATTACATTTATTGGGCCCACCTACTTTTTCTTAGGCCCACCCACAAATGAGTTTCTGGCTACGCTGATGGTGACATATGGCAGACTTCTCTGAGCTCCGCAGCCATTACACTTTTCACCTCACGCATCCCCTAGTGGCAGCTCTCGCACCCCCAGGGGTGTGTGCACCACACTTGGGGAATCCCTGGTCTAGATGTATGGGTGTGTGTCTTTGTGTGTAGATATGTGTGTCTAGATCAGGGGTGACCAATCCCGGTCCTGGAGGGCCAGTGTCCAGCATGTTTTGGTTTTAACTCTGCTTCAACACACCTGATTTCAATCAGCAGGTGATCAACAGGCTTCTGCAGAGCCTGATGAGCTGCTGCAGGTGATTCAACCACTGAATTAAGTGTGTTGGAGCAGAGAAACCACCAAAACGTGCTGGATACTGGCCCTCCAGGACCAGGATTGGGCACCCCTGGTCTAGATGCGTGTGCGTGCGTCGATATGTGTGTGTGTGTGTGTGTGTAGATATGTGTGAGTCAAAATGGGTGTATGTGTGTAGATGTGTGTGTGTGTCAAGATGGGTGTGTGTTTGTGCGTGTCTAGAGGGGTATGTGTAGATATGTGTGTTTGTGTGTGTTTAGATATGCGTGTCTAGATGGGTGTGTGTGTAGATTGGCATGTGTGTGCATGTGTGTCTAGATGGGTGTGTGTGTAGCTATATGTGTGTCTAGATAAAGTTGAAAAGTTAAAGTCCCATTAGTTGTCACACACACAGGTGTGTGTGCGAAATTTATTCTCCGCATTTGACCCATCCCCTGGGGGAGCGGTGAGCTGCAGACAAGCCGCTGTCGGGAACTATTTGGTGGTTTAACCCCCCAATCCAACCCCTTAATGCTGAGTGTCAAGCAGGGAGGCATTGGGTCCCATTTTTTCAAAGTCTTTGGTATGATCCTACCAGGAGTCGAACCCCTGATCTCCCAGTCTCAGGGCGGACACTCTACCCGCAAGGCCACTGATGGGTATGTGTGTGTGTTTAGATATGGATATGTGCCAAGATGGGTGTGTGTGTTTAGATGTGTGTGTGTGTGTGTGTGTGTGTGTGCGCGTGCGTGTGTGTGTGTGTCTACTGCATGGGTCTACAAGTCTGAAAATGCGTCCTGAGTTAAACATTTTACAATCTCATCAGCTGTACTGCCAGGTTCCAATGAAGAGCAGATCTTTTAAACTGAAGAGGGAGCAATACGTTGAATTTTTCAATTTTTAAAAAGATGCACTAAAATAATGACCAGATATGTCTACAGGACAATAAGGCTACATTCACACTGCCGGCAAAAGCACATTAAATCAGCTTTTTCCCCACATGCGATCCACATCAGATTTTTTAATGAAAGTCTGAACGCAAAGATCTGATTTTTTTTACATGCGATGTGTGACACTTGAATATGCAGTACTGATTCCGATGCATATCTGATGTTTTTGAAAGCGACTGCAGTCTGAACGGTCATGTCGCATTAAATCTGTCTCCTATGTTACTGAGTCGGCGGAGGTGAGCGTCATGTGTGGATGTTCCTGAAGAGAAGCTCTGACATAAGGGTTCAGGAGTCTGTCTGGACTTCCTATTTTAGGTTTAGGAATTAAATATACAGGAGACCATGCGGGAGGTGTTACCAGAGCGAAGCGCTTCACCGGTCTCCATCTCCGTGAGAGGTGTTTTCTCCGTAAATGAATTAATACCGGAAAATTTTTGGTGAATAAAAATTCAGGGAGACGGCAGGAAAAAGAAATAAAATACTTTAAAGGTTTTAAAACAATTTTCCAGCCCAAAACAGAAGAATTAACAGGTATGAAAGTTTTATTTATTTATTTTTTTACTGTATCCTGTCTGGCTGTGAAGCAAACAGAATTGATGTCTGAAGGCTGGTGCAAGCCTTACAGATTTACTCTCAGGTGGAACATCAAAGCGCCTGCTTTTAATGTTACGCCTGATACTTAGAACTTTATTGTTATTGTTTTTGAATGCTTTTTAATTAAAACCAGACACGGAGACAAATAAATTGGCTTCCATTGCCACCATTTTTATCATCAGTCATCAGTTAAAGGTGCGTTTGCTTCCTCCTCTGAAATTCTGACTTCCCAGTAGGAAAAATCAAAGAAAAAGGACGGCAAGAGGAATAAAGATACACAGTAAATTTAGTTCACAGTAAAGATGTGTAACGTGAGGAAATATGGGTTTTCTGTGCCAAAGGTTGTATTTGGCCCGGCTGGGTCAGAGCTGGGTCGCTCAGAACTTTCACCCACAGATTAAGACCTGAACGCCAGCAAGTCTGGGAGAAACCACAACATCTAACACCTGCAGTGCCAGAAGATGGAGTTCTCATGAAATCTAGTCATAACAAAACAAAGTCTTAAACTTTCTTTTCTTTATATTAAATGTTGAATAACCATTTGATCACTTTGCTCATTATAAATGTGTTTTAATCAAATGAATGTTTATTATGCTTTGGGTAATCATAATAACTATAATGAATCAATACTTAATTAAATAATGTTTTGGAGATGTTTGGTGATGACCTTCACACTCGCTCACACAGGTCTGCATTCACAGTAACTCAAAACACATTTGCTGACGCACACGTTGCTTTGGGAAGAGAAGGGGTTTGGTAAGTTTCAGTTCATGATTCAGTTGGAGTTTGACAACGAGAGAGAGCAAACTTGCTGAACGAACACCACGGGGAAAGGAGCCTGCAGGCTCTTGTCCCCCCCCCCCCCCCCCCCCCCCCCCCCCCCCCCCCCC
>SSNQ01033983.1:28533-52552 GCA_006942095.1 Nothobranchius kuhntae
GCTTACACATCATTGGGGCTGGATCCTCCTGAGACACTCAGGGCTCACTCAGCCAGAGGGATTTCCTCTTCTGTGGCGCCCCACAGTGGTGTGTCGATGGAAGACATTTGTCAGGCTGCTTCATGGGCTTCACCCTGTTCCTTTACTCGTTATAATTTACGAGGTGTGTCTTCAGGATCCATCACTCGTTCAGTGCTTGGACCTCAGCAGGCTGAGTGAACGCATTATGGCACCTCATCAGCCCTGCTTGAATGAATTTCATCCTCTTGTGGATGATATTTTTTAGTGGGGGCCCCACTCTTCTCTCTGGCTGCCTCAGCCTTTTAAGCCCTGGGCTGAGGCTGAGCTACCCCCACTAAAAGGAGACATGTTGGGTGTGTCCATTGGTTGAGCTAACCAGTGTGGCGTAAACCCATCCAGCTGCGCTTTATTCCAATAGCAGCTCGCTTAAGGGCTAAGACTAGACGAAATAGAACGTTGGTTACGTATTGTAACCCCAGATTCTATGAGTCTAGTCGCAGCCCTTAAGCGAGCTGCTATTGGAAGGGTGATCTCAGCATCAGCCAATCATGAAGAGCTTAAATGTACGCCCACCACGTGGGCACCCCTTGTGGGTTATATAAGTGGAGCGACTCCACTGCTCGCCTCCGATGGCTCTTAGTCCTAACAGAACCAGTGTGGCCAAGTGGCTTAAGGGCTGCGACTAGACTCATAGAATCTGGGGTTACAATACGTAACCAACGATCTCCCTCCTAGCCTCCAGCCCCAGGAAGCCAAGCGACAACAGAGGTGTGCTAAGACCCCTAGTCTCCCTCCGCTTGCTCCAATATGGTGTTAGTGGGTGTTGATGAGGTGTATTCCATGGCTGTGGTGAGCGGGCAGTGCGGGCATTGTCTGGCCTATGCCAGCTGATGCCACCACACCACCCCATTTGCACCCACAGCCCTCAGTGTTTAAGTGCAGTTTAAAATTGGAAGTGGGCACCAGCACTTGGGATGAGGCTGAGAAATCCCCCCCACCAACTGCTGTTGAATGTGCTCACTCCCAAGGCCCTAAGTGTGTGTTTGTGTGGAATGTCATTGGTGGAGGTGTTTAAGGTGCAAATAAAATTGGGGGGCAGGTTGCCACAGGAATGCAGAAATGACTACTGCAACGCTCTTCTCTTCGGTCTTCCTCACAAATCCCTCCATAAACTCCAACTTCTCCAGAACTTGGCAGCCCGCATCATTTCCAGAACTCCCTCCTTCCACCACATCACCCCTGTTCTTCAGCAGCTCCACTGGCTCCCAGTCACTTCCAGAATCCAATTCAAAATTCTGCTATATACATTCAAAGCCATCCATAACCTAGCTCCACCATACCTCTCAGACCTCCTTCATCCTTCAACCTCCACCCGTTCCCTCAGGTCCTCCTCCTCCATCCACCTCTCTGTCCCACCTTTCCGTCTGGTCACTCTGGGGAGCAGGGCCTTCAGCCGCTCTGCTCCCCAGCTCTGGAACTCACTCCCTCCTGACCTCCGTAACATTGATTCCCTCACTCTCTTTAAAACCAGACTCAAAACTCACCTGTTCCGTCTAGCATTCCAATAGTTACTCTCTTTGCTCCATTCTGTCTGTTTGTTTTATGCTGTTTTATCTTTCATTGTTGTGTATTTTATCTCTGTAAAGTGTCCTTGAGTGTTCAGAAAGGCGCTGTTGAAATAAAATGTATTATTATTATTATACCCGCATTCCCTGACTTGTCCACCCCCCAAGGTCCTATGTGCATGTTTGTGCGATGATGTGAGGGAGCAGGAGGAGAGAAATGTGTGGGGATGGGGAGGAATGGCTGGTTGGGCTTAACCCTCCAGGGAGCCAGCTCCCCCACTGGCCCCAATAGGCACCTCTGTTGTCAAAATGCCACCCAGGACATGGAGACCCCCGCCCATCTTGCCAGGGCCCAAAGCAGCAGCATCACAGAGCCTCACAGAGTCGGAGGGCACCAACCCAGCCCCACCCCAGCAGAATATCTACTCACATCCCTGCATTTGCACAACTTCCTGATTATATAAGACATCCAGGTAAGGTTGGGTCCTCCCCCTCCAGGACTTCACCCTTCCCTGTGATGGGACAGCAGAGGAGCCAAGGTCTACCTGTCCTGTTTTGCCTTTTTGTGTATGTTGTGAAGCATTTTGTGATTTTATCTGAAAAGTGCCATATAAATAAAGTTTTACTTACTTACTTACTTACTTACCTGAGGTCCCTGAACCCGAGCCAGGCAATGCTGCATGTTCCTGCCTTCTCCCCGGCAGCATATATGTCAGGACCCGACCCCCAAGGCCCCGCCCAGATCCCCCCACGGGTATGAAAGTTTTCACTCATAGTTTATCCACAGGATCAGGATTACATCACAACTCTGCCGCTCCCGTTTTCGGCCCCACAGAGTGAGACTTCTCTTCTGCGCATGCGGGTGACTTTGGTGCCGTTGAGTGTTCAGACTGGAGAGAGTTTGATGTCGCGTTTCAGTCATAATGTGAACAGCCACACAAAAAAATCAGGTTTACTCAAAACATCGGAATTGAGCATCAAGGCCTGCAGTGTGAACGTAACCTTAGACACTTATCTGTACAGTTTATCAGCAACAAAAGTTGATTTATGTGGCTGTTTAAACATACTTCATCATTTTGACAATCTTAGCTAAAAAGCCTACAGTTATTTATTTCGATCGGATAATCTAAAAGTGAATGAATGTAAACATTTTCAGATTTGGTTCCTTCATGGATTATTCTTGAATATTGTTCGATTAGCAAGCTAACAGCAAGATGAAGAGCTTCAGCATTTCACTTCAGTACTTTTGCAAATTAATGAAGTCATTAAAATTGGCTCATTTAACTCAGATTGGTTAATTGCTCGTGCTCTCTTTACAGTTAATGGTTACATTGATATTACATGGTACATGTCCTTAGCAGCCAGCTGTAACTGGATGTAACAACCATCCTTAATCAGCAGTCATTTAGGATGGGTGGATCAATAATTTTGTAACTATTGTTAATACCACATGGATCACACACATTTGGTTGGTTTTACAGAGTTTATGTTTTTTGCTGGCTTTCATTAAAAGATTAGGAGGAACCACAGGAAACAGTGTGAGTGTAGTTGCTTTACTGAATGGCAATGTTAGTCAGACATCTAGTAGTATAACATGAAATTGAACATATTGTCAGGTAAAGGTAGGTCTGTAGGTATGTAACAGTTTTGTGATGGTCTGCTGAAGCAAGAATGACATGGTCTGTCAGATGGAACTAAGAACACAGCAAAGGTTTAAAAAACTGTATTTTGTAAGAATGAAGTGTGCATGACATCAAGTGGTCAAATTTGGTTACTGCCATTTAGTTAAGCAAAAGTTACTTTCTCACTGCCATTCCATAAGTTTCCTGTTGCCAGTTACAGATCAGCACCAGCACTTACTATACCTTATACGGTACATTGTCCCCAGCATTAGAATGCCACTGCTGTTTTGCTGGTAGCTTGCTGTTATAGTTCTGAACAACTCATCAACCCTCTGGAGTCAATCCACGCGCCGGCGTGTGATGGCACGCTGGTCGCTTTACTCCTGTTATTATGCAACCAGGAAACTTAGCATATGATTACAGCTTGTTTCAACAAAGGGGCTTTAAACTAAATAACTGTTGTGATTCATCATGTTTATCCCAGACCTGCCAACCTGTATGCATTTTGCGTAGCCAGTACGCAATTTGGCATTTATTTACGCTGGTACGACTCACTCCTGTAAACTAAGCAAAAAGCTCTGGATACGTGAGCTGAGTTCTGTGGCAAATATGCACATATGGTACTCATGTCCGGTTCTGGGTTTGTGGGTTGTTCACATTTTCCTTCACAGGTTGTTGGAGGGTTATGAAAATGCTTTCCCCAGTTTAACACTGCAAGCATCAGCGGAACGGAACGGCAGCGAAGCGGCACCGCTTCAAATAGTATCCATTTATAGTCTATGGAGTGTTTCAAACCAACCGCGAAGCGGCAATTTCCAAGCACGTCCCAGAAGCGGTATGCTGCGCCGCTAAAGATAGGATTGATTTCTATTTTTTCCGCAAGCCGCTTCTGGGACACGTCAATTTCCGCAGTTCATATAGTGTGAGACAGGAAACCACACGGTTGCAGTGTAAAATCCCTGGTTATTTTAAAAATAAAATGCAACGTTGCAATGTTATATATTTCTTACGTCAGTACGTGTGACCGACTGGCTTTGCTTACCACCAGTTTCTTTCGAGAAGTGCAACAGTGTGATTCCTCACGGGGGTTGTGATCTCTTGATGAGGAAGGTGTCGGAAGTCTCGAGGGATTTTAGAATCTCGTGGGTACAGCGAGGACACCGTGCCACGGCCAAGATTCTCCCGGTGTGAAAAGGACCGCTTTGAAGTTCGCGAGTCAGCCGCTCCGCTGCTGTTCCATTCCGCTGATGCTTGCAGTGTGAAACTGGGGTTAGGGAGACTCCTTCCAGCTAATTACCTCTGCTGCAGAAACACCCTGCTCACCTGCAGCCAATCATTTAATCATACAGGATGAATAAAGGAGCCAGGGAACCAGCCACTTAGCACCAGATTGTTTGCCTTAGTGGTAACATCCAGCCACCTGAACCCGTTCTAGTTTTTGAAAAGTTTTTTCCTGAACCCTCTCTGTTTGTCCTTGCAGGATTCCTAAGACTCAGCTCTGGCTCACGCTTTCATGTTGAAGACTCCATTCTCTCAGACTCGCCTCTGCAGTTCTCTAGAACCACGGCTGAATCCTCCCTCACCCTTGGATCTCCTCCTGTCCTGTCCTCCTCCTGTGCATCTCCTGTCCACCCTCCAACATCACGCTGTAAGCTTTAAATAATATATTTTATGCTCACAGCGCTCCTATCACCTGTACTCGCCTCCAAGCTCCTTCAGTCACTGCTCCTCCCGGAACCTCCTCATCGGCCCACAGCCCCAGTACCGGCTCAACTCTCCCACTCTCAGCTGCAACCTAATCCCAGTAAGAACTCTCCCCACTATATTATATATTCCTATTCGTCCCGATCATCATTTCATGTGTCATTTCTTCCAGTGGTCCAATCTCTGGCTCCAGAACCAGCCCCCTTCCAGCCTCTGCTGACCTCTTTAATAAACTATTTTGTATTACATCTCCTGGTCTCCTGAGAGTTCCTATTGTATGTGGGTCAAATGTCTTCATAAAGAAAAAACCATAACAACTCATGTCTGACAACACGACTCAGCGGCGTGGTGAAGAAGTTTAAGCCAATCATCGTAGAACAGCAGAGAGAAACCAGAGCTAACTATCCTGCCTAGCCTATAGTGTATCACCCCTACCCCCCTTCTCCCTGCTTTGTCCTGCCCGCTGCTCCTCTCTCCCTCCGGTTCACCACTCGCTGCTGTTATGGTAAGGTAAACTGTGTGTGTGTGTGCGTGCCAGCGGGCCGGACCGTCTGTCTTTTGGTGAATGTGAACGCGTAACGTTACTTTCACTGTTGAATATTCATGCCGAATCTGAGTGAAAAAAATAAATTCAATTCAATTCAAGTTTATTTATATTGCGCCAAATCACGACAAGAGTCGTCTCAAGGCACTTCACATAATAAACATTCCAATTCACAGTTCATTAAGCCAATCAGAAATAATGTTTCCTATATAAGGAACCCAGCAAATTGCATCAAGTCATCTGCGACTAAAGAGAAAGAGGCAGCTGTGTGTATGTGTGTGTGTATTTTTGCCTTTATCCATTGCAGATAGATTTGGCCTGTATATAAGGAGGAATGTGATTATTTACACAGTCTAAACATGCAGCCATTATTTTTTTTCGCAGCTCGTTTTGTAACTCATGCTATGGCAGATGAGGGAGAAGCAGGCAGGGAGGGATTGGTTAGCAGACCTGCCAAAAAGAAGAGGGTCCATGTGTCTCAGAAGTTTTTGTCCTAAAATCAAGAACAGTGGCTATGCTTGCGACTCTCTAATGGGCCATTCCCATCTGTACCAGGTCGGCCCGGGCCGGGTAGCCCCAGTCGGCCCCAGCCTGGCCCGGTTGATTCCACACATCCTTGTCTTAAGCCCATGTGGGCTGATTCTTCCCACCAATCAGAGGCTTGGAAGGTGTGAATTTGCTGTCAGCAGTGGGTGTGTTGGCCCTGGTCGGCCTGAAGCAGACCCCCTCGAGAAGAGGGCTGAGAATGAGCCTTGGTTGGCCCGGAAAAATACCAGGCCACCCAGATATGTAAAGAACCTACGCTACCCGGCCCGGGCCGACCCGGTACAGATGGGAATGGCCCATAAACAACCTCTCCATGCATTTTGCACAATCTGCAATTGTCATGTGGACATCAGCCACATGATAAGCCCTGGTGATGTGTGCATATGTGCTTTAAGCCAATGTAATATTACATTCTTGAGAATAGAATCACCTATTGCAATTTACAAAATAGATAATTACCATTAAATACATATAAATGTTTTTTTATTAATTTGTATTGAAATAATTTTATGCAAGTAACTTGCAAAGCACAAATATTATATAAGGAAACTTTAGAATTTTACTGTTTACTTTGGAGTCAGGTCAAATTGTAAAAATGTCTATAACCTTACTAGTCAAAATAAGGCCCTGTCCACACGTAGCCGGGGATCTGCCAAAACGTAGATATTTTTCTGCGTTTTGGCCTGTCATCCACACGAAAACGGAGTTTTTTCACACGAAAACGGATCTTTTTAAAAACTCCGGCCAAAGTGAAGATCTGCGTTTTCTCCGTTTTGGGTGTCTGCGTGTGGACGGACAAAACCGGAGTTTTAAGGTCCGCAACGTCACTTTCCGCGACAAAAAATGCTGACATCACGTGTGCGACCTGTGTTTACACTAGCCGGCATCATGGAAACCTTCAGAGCTGCGCTCTGTCACTACCCGATCCATCAATTGTCCAAGCACTTTCTGCTTGTTTGTTTTTGCAAGTGGAATTATTGCTCCTTGCGGAAGACCACAGACAAAGGACAAGGTTAAGAACGGGGGAAGTACTGCCGCCTACAGGTCTGGCATGTCCTTAACAACGTATTTATCCGGGTACGTGTGGACAGAGTTTGTTTTTAAAACGCAGTGGTGTGGATGCGAGTTTTTGGAGGGGCGGATATTCGTTTTTAAAAAACCCCGGCTACGTGTGGACTAGGCCTAAGAACCATGAACAAGTGTGTGTGTGTGTGTGTGTGTGTGTGTGTGTGTGTGTGTGTGTGTGTGTGTGTGTGTGTGTGTGTGTGTGTGTGTAAAATTTTCCATCCAGTGAATGGGAGATTACAGCGTGAAGAGCACTGGAGTTGCAAAAGTCAGTGAAAAAAACGCCGCACAATTGGTACTCAAAATTTTTTGACAAGGATGGCAGGTCTGTTATCCAAGTAAAAGTTAAACATTTAAGGTAAATAATTCATGCCAAGATAAAGGTGCTTTTGTGCATTCAACCAGTGGCAGATGTAGACCAAAATCCATCAAAAGGAGCTCTCTGTCGGCTCTCGCCGCTGCACACCATAAGCAAGGACTCGGGAGTCAGGAAGAAAAACAAGACCAAGCTCATCATTTAGGTTGAGATACAAACCAAATCACCCAATCACAAAATAATTCATAGTTAGTTCACCCAATCACAAAATCATGCGTAAATAGTTGCTAGGTGCAGGCAGGGGAGACGTTCTGCTTCAGGGAGTGTGGTTGTTGCTGCTTTCAGGTGGACAAAGTCAGGAAGGACACCCACTGGAGTTGTAAACCTTCTGAAGTTCCCCTGTGTGTTACTTTGAGGCTTAGCACATATAAACTATGGCTTCTGGTCATGACACCTTCTTTGTAAATATATGTATATAATATAAATGGAAATACATGTATATAATGTAAATATATGCATTTAATGTAAATATTTGTATATTATTTTGTGGCTTGCTAACCTGATCCTGTCTTCTGCTGGACGTTTTTGGAAGTAGCAGAGGTAGACAGAAAGTGTGGAACTCCATTTTCAGCATAACAGCAATTTCACATGAAAAACACCTGAGACATGCCTTGTATTTTTATACCAAAAAACTTGCATTTAACAGTTGTTTGTGACATTTGACCCGTTTGTGTTTTACTCACCCTAAAGTTTTATTCTGAGGGCTGAAAATGGTCCGTAACAAATTCTTGTGGTTTTCACAAATTGTGTGTGTGTGTGTGTGTGTGTGTGTGTGTGTAACTTTCAGGTTCAGTGTGCTAATACAGTATGACAAAATGAAGAAATTACTCTAAATTCACATTGGTGAGTTTGTGCTGAAAAGAATGATACTGAACAAGGCATGAACAATAAAATATAGAGTGAAATATTAAGGTGAACACTAAAACTTGTCAAAATGACTTTATACCACCGACTCCAGAGAGGAAGTAAATCTCATTATTCACTTCCCACATACATTGAGTTGTTGGTTATTGAAAACTGGAAACAAGAAATTACTTCTTGGTCACTCCTGCTTACTGCCTTTGGTTCTCTGGAGCTTTGTGCCTGCTGGTGTTGAATTACAAATACTACCACTGCAGTGTTAGCTCGTTAGCACCTGTTTGCATCTAATCATTATGACAAACATGCAATAGCCACATGCTACAATTAAAAGCATTGGATAATTTAAAGAATTAGACAAATAGGAAAACTATTGTGGTGTTACATTGTACAGTAAAAAATTTACAACAAATGTAAAAAGTAAAAATGAATGTAAATTGTAAATAAATCATGATTGTGAAGATATCCTGGTGTGATTTTTGGCCATACAGCCAACTTGTCATGTACAAAACAGGTAACATGAGTTTTTCCCTTGTCTAAAATATTTCTTTCTTTTACTTGCCAAACCTTTCTCCGCTTCACTAACCCTTATCTACATCATGATGTGAAAGGTTTCAATCTGGGTTTCTGCCAACTCCTCCACAACACAATGTCCTCCCTTGTCTTTGAGAATGTCAGACGTTGGCTGCTGCATTAAAGGCAAACAAGGCATCTGGTTGATGAAACCATTACCTTACAACTTACACTATACCAGTTAAAACATCACTTCACTCTGAGACTCAGAGCTAATATCAAAGTAATTTCTCAGAAAATGTGTTATACAAGTTTCACCATCATCAGCTCTAAAGGTCAGTTTGAAATGGCTTGCAGAAAATGAGTACACAAAGGCTTAAATCATGTCTGCTGTCTTTTGTTGGCTAGGGGTTGTTTCTTGAAATATTTAATTGTTAAAGTTTGAGTAGCTAAAATTGAGGATTCAAGAATAGGAATTTAATAAGTTTATATTTCATTTCCTTTTTAAAATGTATCTGTATGCTTATAATTCTAAAGAAACAGGTGAGTAGATGGAAACCTGTGTCATGCATCTGTAATCTGCTATAAAAAATGAGTATCTGTATTCAAATCTATCAGCTCAGGAATACTTTAGTTGGTAAAAAAAAGTGTTCAAAAACCTCTCAGAAAGGTAAAACAGAACCATTGGGTGTGTCCTAATCCAGGGGCAGGATGCTTGTGAGGACGGGTCCTCGCTGGTCTAGCAAGGCCGGGTCCTTGCTCGACCGCTAAAACTTGAACCCAGCGGCTCTGAATTTGGACAGTCTAGCCTTCACCTCTACGGTGGCCTGTAGGTCCCGTCACAACCGTGGCGGCAGTTACATGCAAAGGAAAAATGCTAAAGCTAGCAAAAATTGAGCAGGAATATTTAGGAGCTACAGCAGCTTCACGTCCATCAGCAGCATTTGTTCACAACCGTTTTCAGGTAAAGTAATTTGTTTATTCTAGAAGCTTTTAGGACTTACATGTTAACTTTAGATGGTTTCATGTATGTTTTAAGCTACAGAATGAATTGGTTAAATTTACACAACACATTACTACAGAGTATTATTGTGTAGGTAATTAATATAAACCAAATGCATTTTGAATGTTGAATGCAGCAGTATGTTTTTTAAATTTTTTTTTTTTTACTGTGTCCTGTCTGGCTGTGAAGCAAACAGAATTGATGTCTGAGGCCTAGTCCACACGTAACCGGGGTTTTTTGAAAACGAATATCCGCCCCTCCAAAAACTTGCATCCACACCACCGCGTTTTAAAAACAGACTCTGTCCACACGTACCCGGATAAATACGTTGTTATGGACATGCCAGACCTGTAGGCGGCAGTACTTCCCCCGTTCTTAACCTCGTCCTTCGTCTGTGGTCTTCCGCAAGAAGCAGTAATTCTGCTTGCAAAAACAAACAAGCAGAAAGCGCTTGGACGATTGATGGATCGGGTAGTGACAGAGCGCAGCTCTGAAAGCTTCCGTGATGCCGGCTAGTGTAAACACAGGTCGCACACGTGATGTCAGCATTTTTTTGTCGCGAAAAGTGACGCTGCGGACCTTAAAACTCCGGTTTTGTCCGTCCACACGCAGACACCCAAAACGGAGAAAACGCAGATCTTCACTTTGGCCGGAGTTTTTAAAAAACTTCGTTTTCTTGTGAAAAAACTCCGTTTTCGTGTGGATGACAGGCCAAAACGTAGGAAAATATCTACGTTTTGGCAGATCCCCGGCTACGTGTGGACAGGCCCTGAATGCTGGTAACAAGCCTTACAGATTTACTCTCAGGTGGAGCATCAAAGCGTTTGCTTTTAATGTCACGCCTGATACTTAAAATTTTATTGTTATTGTTTTTGAATGCTTTGTAATTCCGACCAGACATGGAGTCAGAGGTGAAAGAGAAAGGAAAAGACAAAAGGTGGGGAGAGAGGGCGGAAGGGGGTGGGGGGTTCCACAAAAATAAACAATAATGAACAAGAGTCTGCTTCTAGACCTGCAGAAAGAGACAAGAAAAAAGGCAGAAAAAAAAACAAATAAAAGGGACACAACAACAATACAACAAGATCAAGCTATCACTGCGTCAACTTGATGAAGAAATATATAATCAACATTGTTTAACTGAACAGTCACACGATAATAAATCACAGTGCATTAAGTGCCCACCATAGTCTTAATACCTGTGTTGAACGTGCCCAAGCCCATACTTTTGAGAGCACCATGTGAGCACCTGTGTGTGTACACGCGCTTGTTTATGTAGGGTTTATCTATAGGAGCGTCCAATAGAGAGTGCGAGGGACCACAGACCTGCCCCCCAAAGATGTGTAGGAGACGGGGGGAGCTCCAAGTCCCAGAGATCCAGGCGCTGCCCCAGAACACAGGAACCCCAAGGAGACTGCAACCAGAAAGGCCCCTGCCCCCCTCGAGAGGCACAGAGGATCGCCCCGGGGGGTTACAACCAGCAGCCGGCAGAGTCCCAGGAGACATCAGCGACCACCACACATGGTCTGCCATCTCCACCCTCAGAACATGACAAATTCCACTTAAGGTCTGGGACTTGACAAAATTACATTTTCCTTAAAAGAGACGAGTATATGAGGAATATGATTTAGTTAAACACAATCTGTATGAATGCCGAGCTTCAGTCAATTCTGTCGGTAAAACAGATAGAGCTGACTGAATAACTTGGATTACACAATAAGGGGGCATAATAAACTCTGGGAGTAGTGTATGCCTCTTTGAACTAGAAACAACATTTTTGGGCCTTTAAAGGTACCAAGTAACTGATAAAAGTACAAAAGCACATAAATATACAAAATACACAAAGAACAGCAGAGTAGGGAATAGTTGCATGAGCGGTACACCATTATAAACCGTAGATAAGAGGGTAATGAATGCATGTGCAACTAACTCTATGAACAAAGTAAAGTACTAACCTTAAAGTGAGAACAATACAGCACGCCCTTGTGGATGTACAGGTAAGAACTTCCCACCTGGAAAGGTAGAAGCGGAAGTTACCACAGTGCTGTCTCACTCAAACACCAGTGATTAGAGTTCCCTAGGAGCTGAGACCTCACTGGTCCAAACTGCCACCAACAAAAATCCAATGCAAGTCACAACATGCAGTGGGTCATGTTATGGAATACAGCCAGAACTAATATGAAAAAACAGAAAAAGGTAACCAAATTAATGCCGCCACCCTACTCCCCGGCCCAGCCCGCTCCAACTGCCCCGGTGCCTGGCATCTATCCAGTAATTAACATCACTGGGGGTGTAATGTCTATAGAACAGGAAGAAGATTATAAACAGGAAGCCCTAAGGTTAGGAACAGGACTTAGAATTAACATCTACAGTGATTCAGCGTATGCTGTAGGGGCGGTTCACGTAGAATTAAAACAATGGCTGCGAGCTGGATTTCTGACCGCCAGTAACAAACCTATTAGACATGAACAAGACATGAAAGATCTGGCAGAAGCTATCTTACTCCCCTTAGAGGTAGCAGTAGTCAAATGCAAAGGACACAGTCAGGGCTCTGACTTAGTGTCTCAGGGAAATCAGGAGGCCAATAAAGCAGCCAAACGGGCAGCAAGATACCTACCCATATACAACATGGTGGTTGAGGTTCCGCCTCCTGAGAGAAATCAAGATCCCAGAATTCATGTAACGACAGAAACCCTAGGCAACTTACAAGAACAGGCCTCACCACAGGAAAAGAGCCTATGGATGGCAAGAGGGGCGGTAAAGGCCCAAGGGATCTGGAGAGGTCCAGATGGGAGACCTATCCTACCCCCAGGTATTAGGCAAACAGCTATGGAAGAGGCCCACGGGGTGGGACATGTGGGACCGGCCCAAATGGTCAAAAATCTGGCTCATTGGTGGCATCCTCACATCACAGACATGGCAAAGTATTTGGTCAAAACATGTACAGAGTGTTGCCAGTATGGCATAAAACCCACCTTGAAACCTTTGCAAGGACGATTTCCAATCCCAACTTGTCCTGGAAATGAAGTAATCATAGATTACACAGACATGGTAAACAGGGAGAGGGGCTACAGGTATCTGCTGGTCTGCGTGGATGCCTACACTGGCTGGCCGGAAGCTTGGCCTGCCAGAAAGGAAGACAGCAAAACTGTGATAAAATGTCTGATAAACCATTATATTCCACAGCATGGGTTTCCTGGGAAAATAAGGTCTGATAATGGTTCCCTCTTCAAAAACAAAGATCTACAGGCAGTAGAAACAATGCTGGGTCTGAAACATAAGTTCGGGACAGTTTACCACCCACAGTCCCAAGGGAAGGTGGAAAGAATGAACCAGACGATAAAAAACAAATTGGCTAAAATCTGTGCACAGACCAAAATGACTTGGATAGATGCCTTACCACTGGCTCTCATGTCCATTAGAAGCTCTGTTAACAAAACTATGGGATTTACTCGTTTTGAGTTGCAGACAGGGCAACCTTTTCCTGGGCCCAGTGCCAAATTACCTCTAACTGACAATGACCGTGACGCCAAAAGCCTGGACTCCAGAACTTATTATAACCTGTTGCATAGCCTTGTCTCACAGTTCTCTCAGCAGGTGGGGACTCAACCTCATTCCACAGATACATCGCCTTCGGTGCCAGGCGTCAAGTGGTTCCTGTTGAAGGTCACCAAATGAAAGTGGACGGAGCCCAGGTGGACCGGTCCCTACAAGGTGATCGAGAGGACCTCACATGCAGTCAGATTGGAGGGCAAAGGAGATGCTTGGTACCATTGGACCCAGTGCGCGGGCACGGACGAGCCAGGACGGACGGTGTCGGAAATCCAGGAGGACCTCAGGGCCCAGAAAGAGAAGTAGCTAACCTCTGCAGGACGCGGTAGCATGCCAAGCTACCACCACACCCGGCGGGACGAGAGTCGTAACATCATCACCCCCTGCAGCTGCCTGGAGCCAGTGGAGGGACCTCAACAGGGGGAAGAAGAGAGCACCCTTCAGTTATTTTACAAGGGTTCTATTTAACACCCTTCAGTTATTTTACAAGGGTTCTATTTAACACCCTTCAGTTATTTTACAAGGGTTCTACTTAACACCCATCAGTTACTATATAAGGGTTTTATTTCACACCCTCCAGTTATCTTACAAAGGTTGTATTCGACACCTTTAAATTCAATTTATAATTGTTTGATGTGATTTATACTGTACTTCTCACGTACGTGCTTATAGTTGTTGCTGTTGTATTGTTAAATCGATAAATTGTTGGGTTTTGTGGTAATGAATTAAGGATGATGACTGTGTTTGTTTTTTACTTTTTATATCATTGTTGAACTCTTATTAGAGTTCAAAAGTGGGAATGTTAATAATAGTTACTGCTAAATGAACACAAGAGAACATATAATCATTGGTAATGTGTGTGATGAGAATCTGACTCTGCAGTTCATTAGACACTCCAGATGTTCCTGTTATCTGCTGCTCACCCCTCCTCTTGGGTGTTTTTCTGCACACAACGTGAATAGGTTCCTGTTCTCCGTTGAGATAGTAGCCATCAGTGGCGGCTGGCCAGTAGAGGGCGATAGGGCGCCGCCCTCCCAGTTTCCCCTGTGTTTTTAATTTTTATTTTAAAAAATAAATAAATAAAATTAACAATAATCACATATTCTAAGTTAATTGTGTGTTTTGTAACAAAAATAAATCATATATATCTATATTGGTCTCTGCCGATCTCTGCCGGTCTCTGCCGAGCGGTGGAGGCTGTGTGCTGTTTTTCAATCGCCCAAACAAGACGGGACCAGTTGTCCAATTGCTGACAAGAAAATCAAAGGGTAGGAATGGGAATGTATCCAATCAGCGTCGACGTTGTTTCAGAACGTTTCAGAAGCATGATGGGCGATAGAGCTACCGCCAAGGCTTTCGTTGGTGTTCGGTAGAACTCGGAGAGTCTCGACTCCAGCACGTTTTTGGTCGTGACTCGTGACGGTCGTGACGCAGACGTAGACATGGACGCCAGTGCGCCTACAACCAGGATACCGGATCTCAGCAGCCACTGAATTCAGTTCGGTCTCTTCTCCAGTATCCGTTCGAGAGGAGAACTATGGTGGAAAAACTTAATGTCAAAGAGCTTGGACCAGATCAGCCCGACGTAAAGATAAGCCAGCAGGACAAGGAGAGAGGTAAACTGTACACACGACGCTTCTCCCAAAATTGGTACACCAGGAAGCAGTGGCTAGCTGGATGCAATCACGCTAATGCGTTATTTTGCTTTCTGTGATTGTTATTCAAAACGGCTGGGATCCACAGAAGGTGGATGTGGAACTTGTGTCTCATTGGGGACTCCATTCATTCTCTGACTGAGGAATGCAGCGCATCAGTGCAGCAGCCAACATAGAAACAGAGGACGTTTGGACAGGGAGAACAGCAGCTGGGTGCAGAGGTCTTGTTTACATTTCTGTAAACAAGACAATCAGAATCAGAAATCCTTGGTTGTCCCACAAACCGGGACATTTGTTTAATAACATGTACATTGTTTAATGTGCAATAACTGTAAAAACTAATTTCAACACACATACCTATTATACATATTTAATCATGTAAATGTGTATTTCAAATAAATTTGTACATACATCAATCTGATTCCATTTTACTTGTTACACTTCTGCTGCAGCAAACAAATTTCCCAGCTTTTGGGACAATAAAACATTTCTGATTCTCAATGAGATGTTTTTACATTTGAAGTAAAAACATCTCATTGAGAATCTGAAATGTTTTATTTTCCCAAAAACCTGGAAATATGACATTTGTAAGAGGATACTGATGACATTATTTCCTATGAAAGTGTTTCCACTTTCCATAAGTCCTAACAGTGTAAATTTCTGGCATTTTGTCTAAGTAGTGTTTACTACCATTACTGTAACAGTGACCTGCTCATAATTTTTCGTGTTCACTCAAATGTTGAAATTAAACAAAATGTTTTTGTTACTTGCCTCTTGCATTGCCTATTTACCATTTATGGTCATGTTATTTTATGTGCAATTTAATGCAGTATTTTTCAACCTTGGTCCGCAAGGCAGCGTGCCAATAGTCAGACACACCTGGATTAATCAGTTTGTCCAATGATGTAAGACAGGAAATAAAAGAGCTGTGCTTAATTCAGGAAATAGTGAAGTTGTGCACAAAGCTCAGAAAGCACAAGTTTGTTTAAAAATAAAAAATAGCACAGCCCCACCAAAAATATTTTTCACCAGCCGCCACTGGTAGCCATCCTGTTTAACCATATTTCAAGGCTGCAAGTCTGCTGTTTAGAGGATTGTTCAAACTTAACCTTGTACACACATGTGACCCCTCCCTGCTTGAGTGAATAAATCTAGCTGTCTCAAACTGAGAAATCAGAACACTTCTGGCAGCTGCTGAAGCAAGTAGGCAAACCTTGCATGAGAGCTGCGTGTTCTCCCTCTGCAGCGGTGAATCTTATTTTGACAGGTTTTTTGACTCCAACATCAACTCAGAAGCAGACATCTTTTTCTCCAATCGCTCCGAACCTGTCTTGGTCTTTCAGGACCAACAATGTGTGAATGGAATCTTAGAAGGTTTCTTTCAGAGAGAGAAAACACGTTCTGGGTTAAAAAGTTGTTTTGCAGCTGAACTAAGTTATTTCTTGAAGAAACAGCATCGGACGCAATCTGTGTTCTACCTCACCGATCAGACGACCCTCTGTGTGGATCCGGAGGTCTGGAGGATGTTGTCAGCCTCTGGTTACTCGATCCAGTTGGGAAGACCCGAGTGGTACCGACTCTCTGGTCCAAGAGTTGCCGCTGGCACACAGGTGTTGAGTATGCATCTTAACTTAACTCTGAAGGAGTTTGCGTCAGCTGGTTGCAGGTGGCGTTTTGTCAGAGCAATTCTATCGGCGTGACAGAACAGCTTAGTGGAGGCTTCGGGCGGCCGACCCTATCCTCTGGGACTCTCGTGCCACAGAGAGATTTTGGTTGTCAGCTTGAATTTAGGAGTTTGATTTTAACAAAACCTCAGGACACGCCCTCTCAGAGATAGAAAGCTTTGGTTATGGAGCAAAGACATGTGAGGGGCAGTTACCTTTAACCTGAAGTCGGTGTCCTGCATGGTGTGTATAAGTGTACATGACCTTCTGGTTACTGATCAAACATTACTGATTATCATAAATAATTATTATTAACCAAAGAATAATAAGTCATTTCAGTAATTAAATACATTTATAATGAACCATGATAATTATTTATGATGTTTATTTATGAACCTTGTAATAAACAGTGAAAAGAGTTTATTAAAAATGATTATTTTAAACCTTGAAGTGTCCTTCATCATGCAGACAGAACAGCAGTCAGATAAAAGGCAGTCAGATTAAAGATGGTTTAGCAGACTTTATGTCCCCTGTGATGGATAATCTGCGGATAGAAGTTCAGCCAGGACAGCATAACCCAGCTGGGGAAGTGTGACCTTTGGGTCACAAATGAGGCCATTCATGTTGCTACAATAATGTATTAACATTATGTAACTACATGAGGTAACAACATCAGGTAACAACACCACATAACAAGATCATGTAAATACATCAGGTAGCAATATCAGATATGCCCTGCGATGGACTGGCTCTCTGTCCAGGGTGTACCCCGCCTAATTGCCCATTGGTCTTAACAACACCATGTAACAATATCAGGTAACAACATCATGTAACAAGATCATGTAAATACACCATGTAACAACACCAGGTAACAACATCATGTACCAACATCAGGTAACAACATCAAGTAACATCATGTAACAACATCAGTTAACAACATCATGTAACAGGATCACGTAAATATATCAGGTAACAACACCATGTAACATCATCAGGTAACAACATCATGTAATATCAGGTAACAACATCAGGTAACAACATCACAACATGCCCTATAGGTTATAAATTGTAAGTCGCTTTGAATAAAAGCGTCTGCTAAAGGAATAAAAACAAAAACATAAAAACATGTAACAATATCAGGTAACAACATCAGGTAACAAGATCATGTAAATACATCATGCTTTGTTTGATCACACATGCTTGGAACCTGATTGGCTGCACCTGGTGGTAAGGCGTTTCCTGTTTCCTGTTTTCAGTGTTGCACTATGTGTAGCTGTTTGGTGTTTGGGGCTCGCTAAAACTGATTTAATTTCTCTGTACAAGGATATCTCTGAGTTATTGTAGCACATAAGCATGCTAAAACACACATTTTCTGTTGTTCCACCTAGCTTTTAGGGAACGATTTGAGTTTGCACGCAGTTTATTTGGTGTTGAACAGTTTGCTCGTCCAGTTAGCTTAGCCTCAGCACGGCTATGGCTACTTCTGTCTCTGCTTCTCCGTCTCCTATCTCTTGCTCTCTGTGTCAGATGTTTAGTTACCCCTCTACCTCCTTTAGCAATAATGGTATGTGTAATAAATGTAGCATTTTTGTAGCTTTGGAGGCGAGGGTGTCGGAATTGGAGTCCCGGCTCCGCGCTGTTGAAAAACCCGTAAGCACGGAGCTAACTAGCTCAGAACCACCCCGTAGCGATCCTCCAGTGGAACCCGAGCAGCCGGGACCTCAGGCCAGCTGGGTGACGGTACGCAGGAAGCATAGAACCCAGCCCGTGGTCCACCACCAATCCGTCCACGTTTCTAATAATAGATTTTCCCCGCTCAGTGACGCACCCACTGACAAGCCGACTCTGATCATTGGCAGCTCCATAGTCAGAAACGTGGCATTAGAGACTCCAGAAACCATAGTTAAATGTTTACCTGGTTCCAGAGCGGGCGACATTAAATGTAATCTGAAACTGTTGGCTAAGGATAAGCGTAAATACAGTAAGATTGTTATTCACGCTGGCGGTAACGACACCCGGTTACACCAATCGGAGGTCACTAAAATTAATGTTGCTTCAGTGTGCAAGTTTGCCAAAACAATGTCAGACTCCGTAATTTTCTCTGGCCCCCTGCCTGATCCGACCAGTGATGACATGTTTAGCCGCATGCTGTCCTTCAACCGCTGGTTGTCTAGGTGGTGTCCTGAAAACAACGTGGGCTACATTGATAATTGGAAAACTTTTTGGGGGAAACCTGCGGAGAGACGGCATCCATCCCTCTTTGGATGGAGCAGCTCTTCTTTCTAGGAACATGGCCAGTTTTATTAGTCCTCCATGACAACCCAGCGTCCAGACCAGGAAGCAGAGTCGTGGTTTAACACACCCCTCTGCAGCTTCTGTACTGTTACCCACCCACTACCCCATAGAGACAGTGTCCTGCCCACGGCCAAAATCACACAGATTAAATATCAGGCTTAATAAAGCAAATCATGGAAATCTCATAAATATTAGAACAAGTTCAACTGAGCAGAAAATTAGAAAAATTAAATGTGGGTTGTTGAACATTAGATCCATTTTTTCTAAGACTTTGTTAGTTAATGACTTGATTTGTGATAATCAGATCTCTTTGCTCTCTCTCACAGAATCCTGGCTGCAGCAAGAGGACTATGTTAGCTTAAACGAGTCGACTCCTTCAAATTATTTAAATCATCATAGTGCTCGAAGTATAGGGTGAGGAGGAGGAGTAGCAACTATTTTTCATTCGGACTTATTAATCAGTCCCTTACCAATTAATAGCTACAGTTCGTTCGAACATCTTATTCTTAGTTTTCCTAGTCCAGATAGCAAAACTGTAAAACCACTCTTGTTTGTAGTTTTATATCGTCCACCAGGCCCTTACTCTGAGTTTTTGGATCAGATCTCTGATTTTTTATCTGATTTGGTGCTAAATACTGATAAGGTCATTGTAGTGGGGGATTTTAATATTCATGTGGACATTGAAAATGATAGCCTCAATGTAGCCTTTAATAATATGTTTGGCCTAGTCCACACGTAGCCGTTTTTTTTTTTAAACGAATATCCGCCCCTCCAAAAACTTGCATCCACACCACTTCGTTTTAAAAAAAAACTCTGTCCACACGTACCCGGAAAAATACGTTGTTAAGGACATGCCAGACCTGTAGGCGGCAGTACTTCCCCCGTTCTTAACCTCGTCCTTTGTCTGTGGTCTTCCGCAAGGAGCAGTAATTCCGCTTGCAAAAACAAACAAGTAAGAAGCGCTTGGACAATTGATAAAGCGAGCGCAGCTCTGAGGGCATCCATGCTGTCGGCTAGTGTAAACACAGGTCGCACACGTGATGTCAGCATTTTTTTGTCGCGGAAAGTGACGTTGCGGACCTTAAAACTCCGGTTTTGTCTGTCCACATGCAGACACCCAAAACGGAGAAAACGTAGATCTTCACTTTGGCCGGAGTTTTTAAAAAGATCCGTTTTCGTGTGAAAAAACTAAATTTTCGTGTGGATGACAGGCCAAAACGTAGAAAAATATCTACTTTTTGGCAGATCCCTGGCTACGTGTGGACAGGGCCTTAGACTCAATTGGTTTTACTCAAAGAATACATAGCTCCACCCACTCCTGCCATCATACATTAGACCTTGTGCTTACTTGTGGCATAGAGTGTGAGGAAATAATTATCTTTCCACATAATCCAGTCCTATCGGACCCCACTTTCTGATAACCTTTGAGTTTTTTATAACTGAGTTCTCGAGACATGAAAGTAAATTTCACTATAGTCGGACTCTATCTGACAACGCAGTTGCATCTTTTAAATCAGCTGTTCCATCGTTACTGTCCTCAGCATCTCAGAGGAATGTAGCAGAGGTGTCATGACTCCCATCATTCACCCTCCTCTGCCTCCTCATTCAACCTTCATTCAGCTCACCTGGTCCCTTCACCAAGCTCCTGACAAGCCCTGTTTCCCTGGCAACCACAATCAACTCCATTCTTCTCACCTGTTCCTGTCATCAGCTTCATCCACTTCACCTGCTCCTGACTCCTCAGCTCAACTCACACATCTGCTTCCCATGCTATAAAAGAACCATCCTGCTATCCAGTCTCTGCCAGATTATTGAAAACTTTGTGCCAGTAGATCTTCCAGCTATTCACCCTGCCTGACCTCAGCCTCCGGACCTTGTTTTTTCTCCTGACCCCTGCCTTGTACTCTGCCTGCCATTTTGGCCTTCGCCTGTCTCCGACTCTGTCTCCAGCCTCGCCCATCTGGTAACTCCACCAAAAATAAAATACTTTTTTTATATACTTTAACTGTGTTTGGCATCATTACGGCTCTTCTGAGTTCTGTTCGTGACAGAATAATCTAGCCAAAAGTCTGACCCGACGCCGACACAGCACTTGGGAGTATTTTTTTTTTCCTTTTCATCATACCTGTCATGGAGGATCTCACGCTCCTGGAGTTTATGGAGCTAGAAAGGGAACAAGAGTCACCGTTTTGGGGAACACGTTTAGCCATCAGGCCACTGCCGCGCAGAGGTTCCTCCCCTCCTTCCAGGCCTGCTGCAACCGTCTTGTGCAGCGGGTTCATGACCACGCAACAGTGCCGGACCCCTCCTATCATCACACCGCTCCAGCCTCAAACCCCTCCTGTCAGGTCACGACGGCGGCGGTCCCGGAGCTTTTCTGGAGCTGATAAGAGGGTAGATCCTTCTCCCGTGCTGGTATCGGCGGGTTCCTTGGACAACACCTCATGTTCTGCTTCTGGACCGGTCCCAATGGAGGAGGTTGTTCAGAAGATGATGCAGATGGTAGAGGAAGCTATGTGGGAGGTCTTTGCCAAGCCAACCTGCCCCCACTTACGTCTGCGGGCGGCTGAAAGGTTGAATGCCATCTTCTCCACCCATCCAGAATTGATAGCAGTTCCAGCCCTTGGTAATTACTACCTTTATGTCTGGAATGTATATGGGTCCGCACTGAAGAATATCACCACAGAAGGTCTGACCTGCTGTGAGAGATGGTCACCTTCCCCAGAATCCTCCAACGCACCGCTTCCTGCTTTGGCGTTGGTCCTGGAGCACGCATCGCATCCTGCTCTGGCGTTGGTCCCGGAGGACGCAACGCATCCTGCTCTGGCGGTGGTCCCGGAGGACGCATCACATCCTGCTCTGGCGGTGGTCCAAGAGGACGCATCGCATCCTGCTCTGGCGGTGGTCCAAGTGGAAGCATCGCATCCTGCCTCGGCGGTGGTCAAAGAGGACGCATCGCATCCTGCTCTGGCGGTGGTCCCGGAGGACGCATCGCATCCTGCTCTGACGGTGGTCCCGGAGGACGCATCACATCCTGCTCTGGCGGTGGTCCCGGAGGAAGCATCGCATCCTGCTCTGGCGGTGGTCCCGGAGGACGCATCGCATCCTGCTCTGGCGGTGGTCCCGGAGGACGCATCGCATCCTGCTTCGGCGGTGGTCCAGGAGGACGCATGGCATCCTGCCTCGGCGGTGGTCCCGGAGGACGCATGGCATCCTGCCTCGGCGGTGGTCCCGGAGGACGCATCGCATCCTGCCTCGGCGGTGGTCCCGGAGGACGCATCGCATTCTGCTTCGGTGGTGGTCCCGGAGGACGCATCGCATCCGGTCCAGCCTGTCCAAGAGGCTCCGGTCCTTCCTGTTCCCGAGTCAGAGGTTCCTGTTCCCGAGTCGACGTCCACATCTCAAGTCTCGGTGTCGACGTCCACATCTCAAGTCTCGGTGTCGACGTCCACATCTCAAGTCTCGGAGTCGACGTCCACGTCTCAAGTCTCGGAGTCGACATCCCCACCAGTCACAGAGTCTACGTCCCCTCAGTCTCTAGTGTCCCCTCTTAGTCCTCAACCTTTAGTGTCCCCTCTTAGTCTAAGCCCAGTGTCCCCTCTTAGTCCTCATCCTCTAGTGTCCCCTCAGTCTCCAGAGTCCCCTCGTAGTCCAGTGTCCCCTTAGTCATAGTCCAGTGTCCCCTTAGTCATAGTCCAGTGTCCCCTCAGTCTCCAGAGTCCCTTCTTAGCCCAGAGTCCCCTCTTAGTCGCAGTCCAGAGTTCCCTCTGTCCTCTCAGCCTCCAGAGTCCCCTCATAGTCGTAGTCCAGAGTTCCCTCTGCCCCCTCAGTCTCCAGAGTCCCATCGTAGTCGTAGTCCAGAGTTCCCTCTTTCCCCTCAGTCTCCAGAGTCCCCTCGTAGTCCTGACAAGCCCTGTTTCCCTGGCAACCACAATCAACTCCATTCTTCTCACCTGAAAATATATATCTCTCATATAAGCTTTTACATATATTATTATAAGCTCTTTTATATGAACAAATATGTATCTCTCACTTATGCTCCTTATATATTATCATAAATACATTATTATATGCCTTTTCATGGAATCTTGTTATAATATCAAAAACCTCTCTGTGCCTTTTCTGCTCAAGCTGAACAGCTGCATAAGGGAGTGAAAGTGTTCCTTCCTTCATTTCCTCAATACAAGAACAACTGTCTTTGTTAGCAAAGGATGTTGCAGGATGTGTCCTGGTCATCTCAAGGTTGCATGTCCTTGGGATGAATTGGTCTTTCATTAACAAGGCTATTAGCTGACGTGCGTCTGCAGGTGCAGATGGCAGTATTACGTGTGTGTATGGCAAACTACGTATGTAACATTCCTGTAATCTTCAATGAAAATCAGCCGTTTTCAGCAGAACGGCGAGAGTCTGTCCGAAGCAACTGACAGGAGCAGATCGCGGGACCTGCTGTATGTTGCAAAGGCTCTCCCCCTCATGAGCGGTGAAAACAGTGGCTGGACTTCTGATCATTTGACTCCACATTCTGCCAACTCAAAAGGTGTTTAACTCCATCTTCTCCGTACCTGTGCTTGGTCTAGCAGAAGAAAGACCAACAAATTTGGCGTCACGAACAGGATTTTTTCTTTTTGAAGAAAAAGGAGTTTTTGGAGGACAATTTGACCAACCGACCCAGTGAACGATCTTGGCACAGAACACCGCGGTGGAAAACAAGGTGAGCAGGACCTTATTTCTAAAAACTGCTCATTGGATTTATCCAAAGCCTTTGTGTCCAGAATCATAGTAGCTGTGGTCCTAAAATAAATGTTGGAGAAGAAAGTGGAGACAAGTGCAGAAGTAATAAGAGATTTTTTGTAATGGTTTAATGGTAAAATAAGATAAGGATTTTACAATGGTTTAATGATAAATGAGATAAGGAAATAGTACAGAAGAGGGATGGAGGCCCAGGGTTATTAGAAGAGCCCTAAAGTTCCGTTTTCCAGGTCGTGGCTGACCACACTATTTGCTGACGAGCGAATAGAATATATAACGAGGTTATATAA
>SSNQ01033983.1:55167-85220 GCA_006942095.1 Nothobranchius kuhntae
TGAAACAATTTGGCTATAACCTCTAATTGATGAAGGACATCTTAAGAATTCCTTGTACAAGGCATCATCTCCAGTGTTGCTGGAACTGTTATAAAACCCATGCATGGTTGGGTATTCTAGTTAAATCATTTATACCCATTGAATTATTGTCATTTACTTTATGTTTTAATTTCTTTGTAATTTTTTCTCTGTGACATAGGTGGAGATGCTGGTGGCAGAATGGACCCCACTCATTTCTTTCTCCCACACACATTCTTACTCTCTCTTTCTCTCTGTGTATGTGCATGTGTATGTGTTTGTGTGTCCGTGTGTGTGTCCATGTCGTGATTTCACTGTACCTTTAATTGCGCTTGCTGTTCGTAACTGTATGTGTCTGATGTTGAAGGTATCAGAGGCTAGGGTCAGTAAGAGCTAGGACATTTTTGTGCATAACCTTTAATCCCTAGGCGATCGGGTCGGGGAACTTCTGGTCCGGCCGGAGTGTGAATCTTCCTACCAACTATCTGCCAAGCTCAATTGGACTGCACAAGCCGAGAAAGCCTTCATTGGACCAAAACTACATACAGGAAGATACTTCGCCTTCGGTGCCAGGCGTCGACTGGGTCCTGCTAAAAGTCACCAAAAGGAAATGGACGGAACCGAGGTGGACCGAGCCATACAGGATCACGGAGAGGACGTCACACGCGGTCCGGCTGGACGGGAGGAGCCTAACCTGGAAGAGAAGCAGCTGACATCTGCCTAACCAGAAAAAGGATCCAAAAACCAGGAAGAGAAGTAGCTGACTACAGTACCGTGCCAAGCTACCAATTCTGCGGGACGAGGTAGCATGCCAAGCTGCCACCACATCCTGCAGGACGAGAATCGTGACATCATCACCCCCTGCAGCTGCCTGGAGCCAGTGGAGGGACCTCAACAGGGGGAAGAAGTAACCACCATACGAACATTCTACAAGGGTTCTATTTAACACCCTCCATTTATTTTATCAGGGTTCTATTTTACACCCTCATTTACTTTACAAGGGTTATATTTTATACCCACTCTGAATGCACATATTGATCACCACTGCCATCTCTCCTCCACCTGCTGACCCAATTATCCAGATGCCCTTGTTACTAGCCAATCCTAACATCTATTTGGGAGGGGAACCCTCTGATGATAGTGATGACTCTCATGATGAAGAAGATGATGTTAGAGTGTGAGAATGTTCAGTGATTTATGTAACAATCCCTTCACCTGTTCATTTCTATGAGTTTTTTGATTGTGTTGTTTTTATTTTTTGATCATTGATGAGCTAGGCATGCTCACTCTGTGCCAAAAGGTGTCCGTCCCAAAATGGGAGGACATGGGGGAATTTTCCCTATTAACGTACGACAATTAGGGTTTTTCGCCCTCATACGGTGAGCATGCGATCCATTCATGTTGTAACGTGTTCAGTTAAAAATATGATCATGTTTTTTGTATTAGTTTACTGCTGGAAATATGAGAAGCTGTAATCTGATTGATTGTTTGTATTTGTATTTTAAAACTTTGCTTATTGGATTCTTTTTGATGGAATTTGGTGTTATTGTTATTGATTTTATCTTTGTTGAACTCTTAAAAGAGTTCAAAAGGGGGATTGAAAATATATATCTCTCATATAAGCTTTTACATATATTATTATAAGCTCTTTTATATGAACAAATATGTATCTCTCACTTATGCTCCTTATATATTATCATAAATACATTATTATATGCCTTTTCATGGAATCTTGTTATAATATCAAAAACCTCTCTGTGCCTTTTCTGCTCAAGCTGAACAGCTGCATAAGGGAGTGAAAGCGTTCCTTCCTTCAGTTCCTCAATACAAGAACAACTGTCTTTGTTAGCAAAGGATGTTGCAGGATGTGTCCTGGTCATCTCAAGGTTGTATGTCCTTGGGATGAATTGGTCTTTCATTAACAAGGCTATTAGCTGACGTGCGTCTGCAGGTGCAGATGGCAGAATTACGTGTGTGTATGGCAAACTACGTATGTAACATTCCTGTAATCTTCAATAAAAATCAGCCGTTTTCAGCAGAACGGCGAGAGTCTGTCCGAAGCAACTGACAGGAGCAGATCGCGGGACCTGCTGTATGTTGCAAAGGCTCTCCCCCTCATGAGCGGTGAAAACAGTGGCTGGACTTCTGATCATTTGACTCCACATTCTGCCAACTCAAAAGGTGTTTAACTCCATTTTCTCCGTACCTGTGCTTGGTCTAGCAGAAGAAAGACCAACACACCTGTTCCTGTCATCAGCTTCATTCACTTCACCTGCTCCTGACTCCTCAGCTCATCTCACACACCTGCTTCCCATGCTATAAAAGAACCATCCTGCTATCCAGTCTCTGCCAGATTATTGAAAACTTTGTGCCAGTAGATCTTCCAGCTATTCACCCTGCCTGACCTCAGCCTCCGGACCCTGTTTTTTCTCCTGACCCCTGCCTTGTACTCTGCCTGCCATTTTGACCTTCGCCTGTCTCCGACTCTGTCTCCAGCCTCGCCCATCTGGTAACTCCACCAAAAACAAAAGACTTATTTTTATATACTTTAACTGTGCTTGGCGTCATTACGGGTCTTCTGAGTTCTGTTCGTGACAAGAGGGCAATATTTTCATTTCTAGCCCCTCACAAATTGATGCCTTAATTCACATGTTAATTCCTCTTTACGTGTGGCATTAAATCACCGCTGGACTGACCATAGGGCATAGCGGGCAACTGCCCGCTGGGCCGACTCTTTTATCTGTCATGGGCTGGTGTCTGTTTATTTTATTTATTTGTTTTTTCTGGCCTCTAGTTGTTGCGGACAACTTGTCTGCGCCACGCAACGCCTCGTAAAAATTGGTGGATTGGCTAATTGGTCATAATACACTCTGGGCTGGACCAATAGCCAGAGGTCTGATGCACCCGCCAGTTGTTTGTGAATCTCAGTAAACAGACAGACGAGCTTAACAAAATGGAGAACAAAAAACGGAAAGGAGGAGCGGAGAAAATTCAACCAAAAAAGAAACTGGCGCTTCAGGCTTATGCTGGCACATGTGTTAAAATCTCACAATTGTTTGGTAGTGAAGGTTCAAGTAAAATCAATTTAGGAAGTGATGGAGCCTCAGCCCAGCGACAGGTTGGAGAAGAAAAGAGGGAGGAGGAGGAGAAACCCAAGCCGGCTGCCTTTCCAAGTGGCAGAACCGAATTTCAGGTAAGAAATTTGGGTCAAATATAATCCAAGTTCAGGTGTAGTTTATTGTCATCGTCCTGCTTGCTAACTTTTTAAAGTCAGTAATAACTCATCTTACTGTTTATTATACAGAGTTTCTACTGTTGGCCGGTTGCTATGTTACTGACAGTTAATTTTTAGGGTTGCCAACCTTCCCGTAAAAAAAACGAATCATCCAGAACGTGATTTGCCCTGTAGTTTAGCTAGACTGAAACAAAAAAAAGAGACAAGACTGTGGTGTCTTTATTTATGCTGCTCGGCCGGCCGTCTCCTTGATCCCCACCATTTTCTTCTTCTTTTTGTTTTATTGGCAATACAGGCGGGTGACATCTAAACTCAGGTGCATTTGATCATCAGCGGATCCGTTTATTAGCCGATGTTTGCTGTAAAAGCTGCTGGTCATGGTGTCAGCTTGGATCTGATGAGAGAGAAACATCGAGAAGAAATAGGAGATGCCCTGACTCAATCATCCGAGCAGCTGAACAGTTAATGGAAAAACTGTTTACATTTTAGATTACATGAATGACTTGAAGAAAAGTTATGAACAATTGTCACCAGGATTCTTTTTTACGTAGCTGATAGAAGGCTGGTGACTGTGCAGGGGAGGCTCTAACAGTTTTGCCTGGGGGCAGGTATAGGGCAGAGGGGGAGACAGAAATACTTTTATTTCTTATTTTCATTTTAAATGTGTAGAACTTAAATCAGGGATGTCAAATTCATTTTCATTTTTGGCCACATAAAGATCATGAATGCTCTTAAAGGGCCGGTTATGCAGAAAGTATTGAAAAAAACTATTAATAGACAGTAAAATATTAATAAATATGTCTCGGCATTGTAGCAGTACTACTTAAAATGAAATAATTGTGAAAATCTTCTCCCAATGATGTGATTTACGACTATTCAAATAAACACTCATTTGATTTGACTATAAATTGGACATACATAGAACTTCAAAGTTCTATTTATATTGTCCTCCATGAGATGCTGTTTGTAAAGTTACACAGTTAAAATTAACAATAATGTCGGTTATTTAGCCTGTCATATGAGAAATTAAAAGGGAATTAATATTTCAAAGTCATTGCTTATTCATTAAGAAATGTTTCAACTTCAAACTATTTGGTAAAACTTTTAACATTTATAAAAACATGTATACTTAGTTTGCAAGTGAAATATTTAGTTAAAAAGTGAAATATTTTGGTAAGAAGATACATATTTGGTTTGTAAACAAAATATTTAGTTAAATAGTTAACGATTTTGTTTGGATGTTAAATATATATTTAAGAAGGTAAATATTTAGTTTGTAATCAAAGTATTTAGATCAAAAGTTAAATATTTAGTTTGGATGATAAATATTAACTTAAAGTTAAGTATTTAGTTAAGAAGGTAAGAATTTCATTTGTAAACAAAATATGTCATTATTAATTATTAAAAAATTTTCAGAACAAATTTTCAGAAATGTACAGTAGAATTAAATACAAATAATCATAAGTTAGTGTTTGTGGAGACTTTAATATTGATTTTCTAAATGCACACAATCATTTACAAATAATTTATTAATTATGTGTTTTGTTACAGATTACGTCCAACAATTACACACCCTAACAGGATAGCTATAAATACTGCAACTCGTATTAACAACATATTAACAAATAGTTTTGGGCATTGATGTTATAACTATGGTATGGGGCCACTCAACTTGTAACCTTAAATAGTTAAAGGTTCAGCATGAAAATATTGTATTTGGTACAATATTGTTATATTGATACTATTTCTTATTTATGCTTGATATTATTGAACTTTAATTAATAATATCCTTAATAATTGTCATCCGGTCTCTGATCACCTTGTTAAGGAGGTCCTCATAATCTCAATAAATTGTGTCAACAGGAGAGTGACATCCAAGACAGAGAGACGCAAGAGCAGGAAAATGAGATGCAAGACAGAGATATCCAAGAGCAGGAGAGGGACTTGGAAGAGGAGGAGAGTGAGAGCCAAGGCATAGATTACTTTGCTCGCTCTGAACCCGCCATGTTACAAGCTTTTTTAGATTACCACCCACAGCAGAACACCAGCAATGCAGTTGTGATGAGGGTGTTCAGCCGTAAAGATGGCTCCAGCAGGAAGTGGCTTACTTATTGCAAAGAACGGCATTTATTGTTCTGCTTTGTGTGTCTGGCATTTGCAAGGCGGACTGACACAAGCACATTTATAACAGGCATGAGTGACTGGCGACATGTGCATGTGTGTAAAGAGGAGCATGAAAAGAGCACTACACACAAGACCTGTGGTGAAGCTTTTTTTCTTAAGGTGCTCAAAAGGCAACATCAACAGCTTGTTTGCTGGCAGTCAGTTGTCAGCTCACAGAGCACAAGTGAAAAAAAGACAAGTTTTGGAGCATATAGTGGATGTGGTCAAAGTACTAGGGAAGAGGGGGCTTAGCTATAGGCATGTGGAGAATGAGGCTGCATACACTTTGAGCGATAACACTGTTGATCATGGTAACTTTCTGGAACTGATTGTGCTATTAGGCAAATATGATGCATGCCGTAGAGAACATCTCAATGACTGCATTGAAAAAAGCAAGAAGTCGCATCAGTCCAGTGGATCAAAAGGTAGAGGATCTCTCATCATCTTACTTTCCAAAACAACTGTCAACTCTGTCATTGATGCACTTGGCCATCTCATTCAAGAGAGTATCACTAGTGATGTGAAGAAAGCTGGGATGTTTTCTATTCAGCTAGACACAACCCAAGACATCACAGGGTATGATCAGTGTTCAGTAATCATTAGATATGTTACTGAGGCTGTGCAGGAGAGGCTTGTCTCCATTGTGAGGTGTGAAGCATTCACAGGGCAGTACTTTGTGGAGTTCTAGAGCATCTGAAAATGGACAACGCCATGTGCATTGGGAACGCAACAGACAGGGCTTCAAATATGCAGGGCCAGTATAAAGGCTTTTCAGCACTTATAGCTGCCCATTTTCCAACTCATGTGCATGTGTGGTGCTATGCCCACATACTGAATCTTGTGCTTGCTGACACAACACAGAGTGTCATTGAAAGTGGATCCCTCTTTAATTTACTGAATGGCAGAGCTGTATTCATCAAGGAGTCCTATCACAGGGTTAATCTATGGGAGAAACAAACCCAAGAAAAGGCAAGACACAGACGCCTCAGTCCAATATGTGAAACACGGTGGAGGGCCAAACATGATGCCCTACAAAAACTCTTTGGACATTTTGGAAAACCAGAGGATGGCCTCTTCCTTGATGTAGTCCTCACACTGGAAGCTATTGAAAAGAGGGAAAAAGAAAAGCCAGCTGTGCGTGCCAAAGCCCGAGGCTTTAAAGGGTCTCTTGAAACATGAAACTGTGTTAACAGCACAGATATTTCTTAGAGTGTTTGAGCAAACAACTCCTTTGTCAAAGTACCTCCAGTCAAAGGGGATGGATATTCTCTCCGCCCATCATATGGTGACTGTCACACAAGATAGCCTCAAAAGTATCACCAGGGATTTCCCAACTGTGAAGGAAGCTGCAGACAGATTTGTAAAACAGACAAATCAGAAACTCGAGGAGAAGGAGGAACACACAGCCATGGAAGTGGAGGCTGCACTACCTGAAAAGAGAGTCAAGAAGAGAAAAAGCATGGCCGGTGAGATGCCTGAAGATGAGTTGCAAATTAATGCTGAGAAAACATATGAGGTGAAAGTGCACAACATCATCCTAGACACAGTTATTGAGGCAATCCACAGACGTTTTGACACACATGGTCCCCTTCTTGTGGATTTGGCATGGTTGGACCCCAGAAAGTTTAGCCAAATCAGAACATTCTCTTCCTAGAACTGCACTTCAGAACCTCAGCACACATCTCAAATTTGACGGTAAATAACCTTCAGTCAGAACTGATATGTTTTGCTGGACAGTGGGAAAGGCTGAAGACATCACTTGTAGATGACTACAGGACCAGAACAGCAAAAGACAGATCTGAGGAATTGGGAGAAGACAGTGACATTGTGACCAAAAGCTGTAAATCTTGCAAAGATTGCCCACTGTGCTGCTATCAAATTCTCAGGCGCTTCAACCTGCTGTCAGATGCTTATCATCTCCTTGGGCTGGCATACAAGTACCTGCTGACCCTCTCCCTCACTCAGGTCTTTTACACCCTTATCTGTCCTTTCCCGTGTATTTGTAAAACTATTTCCTAGTTGGTGTGGTAATAAAACAGTTTATGAAAATTTCCATAAATGGCTTTTTATATTAATATTCATTATTGATTAAAAGTTCTCTGTTTTAATGTCAGGTTTCTACCAAGTGTTAGAGATTGTTTGGGGTGTTACCTTAATCAAGTGGTCTTTTTTCCTTTTTACTAAGTACTTTTTAGAATACCAGGATAGGAAGGATGGTGTGGGTTTACGCTTATTAGATTGATACATAAATATTACCAACAAGAAAGTGTACGTTGGTGTGTGTCAGAACAGCGTAAGGCTTAATGTCTTTTCCAAAAAAAAAAAAAAACAGGTGATGGGCCGGTCTCCAGTCAAAATGCCCGGGCTGAATTTTTGTCCCAGTCCAACCCTGCATTAGATGATGTTGCCCCTTTAAAAAAGAAGGTAATTATGGATAGGAAGTTGTCTCCCTGGTTTAATTCTCATTTACGAACCTTAAAACAACAATCTAGAAAATTGGAGAGAACATGGCGCTCTACGCACCATGAGGAGGCCTACCTATCCTGGAAAAATAGTCTTGTGCTTTATAAAAACAAGCTTCAACAAGCTAGAACTGCTTATTTCTCAGCATTAATTGAGGAGAATAAGCATAATCCTAAATTTCTTTTCAGTACAGTTGCTAAACTTACACAGAATCATAGCTCCAAGCCATCTATTCCCTTAGCCCTCAGCAGCAATGACTTCCTGGGAATTTTTACAAGTAAAATTAATTCTATTAGAAATAAAATCTTTAGCATTCTCCCTAATGCAATTTCTTCTTCCTCAGTAAGTGACGCAGCATCAGAGGTGACTTTAGAACCTCATCTGTGCTTGAACCGTTTTGATCCAGTTGAGCTTTCAGATTTATCAAAAATATTAGCTTCATCTAAACCTTCAACTTGCATTTTAGATCCAATCCCAACCAAATTATTTAAAGAAGCATTTCCTTTGGTTACTGCCCCTATTCTAGATATAATCAATCTATCCTTGGTAAATGGATATGCACCACAGGACTTTAAGTTTGCTGTAATCAAACCTTCACTTAAGAAGCCTTCTCTGGATCCAGATGACCCAATGAATTATAGACCAATATCTAACCTTCCATTTTTATCCAAAGTCCTGGAGAAAATAGTGGCCATCCAAGTATGTGAGCATTTAAACACTAATGCTCTGTTTGAGGAATTTCAGTCTGGTTTTAGAGAGTATCACAGCACTGAAACTGCATTAGTGAGAGTTACAAATGATATTCTCATGGCCTCAGATAAGAATCTTGTGTCTGTTCTAGTCTTGTTAGATCTCAGTGCTGCCTTTGACACAGTTGATCACAATGTTCTTGTAGAAAGACTTGAACATGTTGTAGGGATCAAAGGAACAGCGCTAGGCTGGTTTAAATCCTACCTGTCTGACAGATTTCATCTTGTAAATGTACATGACAAATCTTCTTCATACTCCAGGGTTACTTGTGGAATAGAGCTGTCGCGGTAACCGCAAAAATGAAATATCTCATATGAAGAAACCCACCGCGCTGCATCATGGGCCACCGCGATTACTGAACTTGATTCAACTCAATGATGCATGTTGAGAAGGATGGCTGCACTGGTATCAAAACGAAACGTTACTTCGCTCCTTTGGGAGCACTTTGGTTTTCAGTACGTCAGCTGCTGCGCAGCCAGAGTCCTTGGCCTACACAGAGCTGCCACCAGCGGCAAAAAAATAATAATAATAAACGCTCGGAGACCAGCTGAAGTCCCGGACAAGCACTGCTTCTGCAACCGTCCCGAAGAGAGTTTGAGCCGAGCTGGAGCTCACTCGCTACCTGCAGGAGGAATGCATCCACCCTAAAGAAACCCCCCTGGTGGAGCAACAACCGGGAGAGATTCCCTTTGCTCGCCAGAGTCGCACGCAAGTACGTGTGCGTTAGTGCAACAAGCGCACCATCCGAGAGGGTTTTCAGTGTTGCTGGAAATGTTGCCACCCCTCTCAGATCCTCTCTCAAACCGTATATGGTTAACATGCTGGTTTTCCTTGTGGGTAACAAGGACGTGACCGAGCTATAAATCACCGTCATTCGTGTGTGTGAAAGTGAAAGTGAAATGATAGTGCCCCGCGCCCGGTACATGTAATTTTTTATGCTTGATTTTAAACAACTAAACAAAATGGGGACTTGTTTCTTATTTGTTAGATGCTGCAGCCAAATTTGCATTTAAAAGTTTAACCTCCTGAATTTTGTTGTTTTTAAGTTCAGTCGGACTCCAACTGTCGGAGAAACAAACATTACTGCGATCTGTGTTGTTACTGCCCTTTGATCTGCATTCAGTAAAGTGTTATAAAAGAAGGCATGGCAATTTTTAACCTTTTTTAAATGTGTAAACATTATGTTTAGATAGTACTGCAATAAATAAAAAAAGTGCTGCAATAATATCGCACACTGCAATATTAAGCCACCCTGAATCACCGCAGGGGGAATTCCTTAACCGCGACAGCCCTATTGTGGAATACCACAGGGTTCAGTACTTGGACCTATTCTTTTTACTATGTATATGCTCCCAATTGGTAAAATCATTAGACAGCATGGGATAAAATACCACTGTTATGCTGACGATACTCAGTTATGTTTATCCATTAACCCTGATGAACCTAATCGGTTAGGTAGAATACAGGCTTGTCTTGAGGACATAAAAATTGGATGACTCTAAACTTTTTGCTTTTAAATCAAGACAAGATGGAAGTTCTCATCTTTGGACCAGAAATCCAGAAAAGGAAATTGCTTAGTCAATCACCTGACCTAAATGGCATTACATTAATCTCCGAGAACAAAGTAAGGAACCGTGATGTTATCTTCGACCACGACATGTCATTCAAATCCCAGGTTAAACAGTTTTGTAGGATTTCCTTTTTCCACCTTCGGAATATTGCTAAGATTAGAAGGATCCTTTCCAGGAGTGATGCTGAAAACCTAGTTCATGCATTTATTACATCAAGACTGGATTACTGTAATTCATTACTCTAAGGAAGTCCACAGAATGTAGTTAAAAGTCTTCAGCTTGTCCAAATTGCTGCAGCTAGAGTTCTGATGAGAATTAAAAAGAGAGATCATATCTCTTCTGTCTTAGCTTCCCTACATTGGCTACCTGTTAAATTCAGAATAGATTTTAAGATCCTCCTTCTCACATATAAAGCTCTTAATGATCAAGCTCCATCATACATCAGTGATCTGATTGTTCCATACGTTCCTAACCGAGCACTTGGCTCTCAGACTGCAGGTTTACTGGTGGTTCCCAGAATATCTAAAATTAGGATGGGAGGCAGATCTTTTAGTTATCAGGCTCTTCTCCTGTGGAACCAGCTCCCAGCCTTAGTCCGTGAGGCAGACATCTTGTCTACTTTTAAGACTAGGCTTAAAACATTTTTATTTGATAGGGCGTATGGTTAAAATCTGATGTTAGCCTAGATCTGGACAAGTGGGGGAGTAGAGGGAGGTGGAGTGTACAGTCGGTAAAGACGGCTCTCCCTTGCCCTGCCTCCAACATGCCTCAATCTAAATAGGATAGATTATCCAGAGTTATCTCTGTAGTTATGCTGCTATAGGCTTAGACTGCTGGAGGATACACTGACCACTTTTCACAATCTACTACTTAATTCTACAATCTGCTCTTTAACTGCATTATTTTCTGCAATTTCAGCTGTTAACTTCATTTTTTCTCTAAGTGTTTTTCTCCCCAGAAGAAGCTACAATGATGTTCTGCTGAGCTGTGGTGGCCTCATGGAGGGGGCCATCGTCTAGCACAGTGGTTCCCAACCTTTTTCCCAAGGGACCCCTTTTTTTTTTACCAGTAAAATTTCTGACGACCCCCTCCCATTCTCTCTTCCAGTACAAACAGTATTAAGAAATGATAAAATTGTTCAAGCACATTTTAATATGCTTTGATTCAATAGATAACAGTAATAGTAGGCTCCAGTACAGAACAAAGTCATTAACAAAACCAAACAGAGCATAATGTGCTTGACAGTTTGTATTACTTTTCTGAACACATTGTTTCTTGTAAACACTGATAAATCAATCATAACCTTTCAATAAACATTTGACACATAAAAAATACACTGAGCAAAATGTACTTAAATGTGTATATTACTGTTTATACTAGATTATTTACTGTAAAGGCTGTGATTAATCAACCAGTCCTATCTTTAATGAACTTTGACACTTGAAAATAAAACAGTGAGCTGAGCACAATGTTCGTAAAAGTGTGTTACTTTTTCTGTACTAATTATTTCCTGTCTTAATATCAGTAAACTTTTCACTCATGAAAAAAATGTGAGCAAAATGTAGGCTATAAACAAGTAATAAATGAAGTTTTAACTCCTTAAAGTGGAGAGGTCCTGGCGACCCACTGAAAGGCTTTAGCGCCCCCTTGTGGGGGTTGGGACCCCCAGGTTAGGAACCACTGGTCTAGCACACTGCTGCTAACCACTTAAACATTCTCCCTCTCCTGATAATAACTTTTTGCTTTCCTTGACGTTGAATGTGCTACTGCTAGTTTATCCGTTTAATTATAGATCCACTAGGATAAATACAATAAAGTTTATCTCTCACCAAATAGAATATTTACTAAAAAATCACAATATAACTATAGACACATTACTTTGTGTGTGTGTGTGTGTGTGTGTGTGTGTGTGTGTGTGTGTGTGTGTGTGTGTGTGTGTGTGTGTGTGTGTGTGTGTGTGTGTGTGTGTGTGTGTGTGTGTGTGTGTGAGCTCTGTCTATTCGATCCCCAGTGAGTCGTGGTGGATGGCTGCTTATACTGAGCCAGGATCCTCTGGAGGTTTCTTCCTGTTAAAAGGGAGTTTTCCTCTCCACTGTCACTTTATGCTTGCTTAGTATGAGGATTGCTGTAAAGTCACTGACACTAGTCAGTGACTTGATGCAATTTGCTGGGTTCCTTATATAGTAAACATTATTTCTGATTGGCTTAATGAACTGACTTGAATTGGAATGTTTATTATGTGAAGTGCCTTGAGACGACTCTTGTCGTGATTTGGCGCAATATAAATAAAATTGAATTGAATCAGGTAACAAGATCATGTAACAACATCAGGTAACAACATCATGTAACAATATCAGATAACAACATCAGGTAACTACATCAGGTAACAACAACATGTAACAACATCAGATAACATCAGGTATTAACATCATGTAACTACATGAGGTAACAATATCATGTAACAACATCAGGTAACAACATCATCTAACATCGTGTAACAACATCAGGTAACATCATGTAACAACATCAGGTAACAACACCATGTAACAAAATCAGGTAACATCATGTAACAACATCAGGTAACATCATGTAACAAGACCACGTAAATATATCAGGTAACAACATAATGTAACAACATCAGGAAACAACATCATGTAACAATATCAGGTAATATCAGGTAACTACATCAGGTAACAACATAATATAACAAGATCATGTAACAACATCAGGTATTATTTCACACAAAAATACTCTCTTTTCACAAAAAATTGCCAACAAAGTTTCACATCCCTCGTCTTCCTTTTTCTATCTTACAACTCACACGTCCTTTCCTCTAAGCAGGTGCTTGTTAATTGCCACAACTTAGCTGAAGAGGTTAAGAGTGCTCCAGCCCTCTACAGAAAAAAGACTGTGGCTTGTTGACTCCAAGTTGCATTTGGATTGTATGTTGAGAAAACCAGAATGCCAAGTTCATTAAAGTGAGAGGACTTCATTTGTCACAGTTTCCATAGGTGTTGGTGTAATGAACAGGTATGTGTGTGATGAATAGCCTGACCTTTTTCTCCACTTTATAATCAAGTGTTTCTGGTTGTGTCCTATGATTAATTTGTGGATGTCTCACATTGCCAACCAGGATGCTATAGCCCAGATTTTTTCCATAGTGTGTGTGTGTGTGTGTGTTTACTTCCCTGTAAAATTCCATTGCTCTCACAGAACTTTGATTAGTTGATTGAAACACTGCTGAATATCAAATAGACTAGGAACTCTAAAAACAGATCTCCAGGAAGAGAAACTAAATTTATTGCTAACTAGAGCAATGCATCCTGACCTTTACATTTTCAGCAGATGCTCACACTGATAAACAAACCAATGCTATGGATGAGTTAAGAATACCTGATAGTAAAACTTGCACCAACACAGGAACAGAGGTGGTCAGGAGGTATATAGGGTTGTCCAGTAATCGGAATGTTGCAGGTTTGATCCTGTAAAAAAACATCCGTATATTGTCCTAAGTCTGTCTGTCTGTATGAGCTTATCATCAGCTCAGCTCAGAAGCAACAGCATCAGATGACCTCATTCATGTTTTTGTTTGCATGAAAAGGAGATGCATCTGCAAAAGGCTAAAATAAAGAACAACCCCCGGCAGAAATCGGTTTAGCGGTTAATGAACTACATATTTAGGAATTAAAGGCTGTTGCTATTCAGCTTATGTTTTAATTCCTAATAAAGATCAATCAAATTAATGAATGAAATTTACATATATATATATATATATATATATATATATATATATATATATATATAAATTCATACACCAACTTGCTTGGTCTATGTTTAATCAAAAGATGAATATTTAACTTCAAAGATTTAATTTAATAGCAAAGGTTATTTGTTAATTCAGAAGATCTAAAGATCTTTGTTCGTTCAGTGATCAATATACCCGCTCTGTGTTTATTTCACTGAAGAGTCAAATTAAAAAAGTTAAGAAATTTATTACTAACAATTTAACATGACAGTTTATAAAAGACAATTTATAAAAGCTTTGGTATTAAAACAACCCTTTGTTTGGATGGATCTAAGATGAAGTGTGTTTTGCTTGCTGGTGAATGCGTGATGTCTCAGAACGTGTATCTTGTAGGAGAGCGCGTTCTGGGTGAAAACGAATTTGGTTGCAACTAACTAAGTTGTTGTTATCAAACAGCATTCAGACGCAATCTGTCGGAAGTGTCTACCTCACCCAGTTAGGAGACCCCCTTTTGGATCTGAGATGTCAGGAGGAGATGATGACCCCAAGCACGAGGTGGGTAGAAGCACCTTAGTGCGACCAAGTCAGTCCTGAGATGTCTCAGAGTCACCACGACTGATGAAACTGGTTGTGTCTCAAAAATAACTCTGAAGGAGTTTTATTTCTTTTTCAAGCACTGCTCCCACCACTTGAAGAGTGAAGTTCATGTAAGCACCCCACCCACCACCACACACACTCAAAACCACCCCGCATGCACTCTGAGGCCCGGACCCATGGAGACATTCCAGGGCCAGGTGGAACTTCCTGATAAGAGCAACGTATGGCACCCTACCATATCCCAGAAACCTCCAGTGGTTTGAGGCTAAGGAGGCATGTTCCCTTTGCAGCATCAGTAACACAAGCCTCCAGCATATTCTGTTGGTCTACAAGACAGCATTGTCCTAAGGTCACTATAGATGGCGGCATGATCAGATGTTGAAGAAGCTGGCAGAGGTTGTGGAGGAACGCAGACAGGAAGCTAACAGCAGACCTTCTGCTTCAGCGCGATGGCCAATCCGGTTCACAAGAAAGAGAAGATCAAACCATGTCGCCAGAGAACACCACCACCAAAAGTTCTCTTGCCTGGTAGTGAGTGGGACATGAGGGTTGACCTGGAGAAGCAGCTCCAATTCCCCAGAGAGATCGTAGAGACATCACTCAGGCCTAGGGATGGGTACCTTTGACATTTGAATCGATCCGGTACTAATTCCCGGTACCTACGAGTCGATACCGGTACTTAACGGTACCAATTTTCGATACTTTTGAGTGTTTATTATTTTAATTCTCTTTTATAATTAAATATATACTTTTCTCAATATATAACAATATTTGATAAATATCACGATAAATAACATACAAGTTTGTATTTTAACATCGTCCTTGTAGTTTTATAAGCTGATAATTAAACTGAAGCAAACATCTTTACTGTGAACTAAATTTACTGTGTATCTTCATTCCTTTTGCCGTCCTTTTTCATTTGATTTTTCCTACTGGGAAGTTAGAATTTCCGAGGAGAAAGCGAACGCACCATTAGCTGATAACAACGGTGGCAATGGAAGCTAACATATCAAGCTAACGTTATCTTTAACAGTTTATTTAGCTGCTGGAGCAGATTAAAACGATGATGCCTCAAACTTAGATCGTTGTCACTGGTTTTACCTTCACCCAATCACCCGTCGCATTTAGTAAAGTAAAGCCAAACTTTAGAGCGCGTTCATGTTCTTCTAGTCGGAAATTCGGAGTTCCGAGGAGAAAGCGAACGCACCATTAGCGAAACGGAAGCTAACAAATCAAGGTAACGTTATCTTAAACATTTTATTTACCTACTGGAGCAGATTAAGATGAGGATGTCTCACTTAGATCGTTGTCTGTCGCTATTTTCATCACCCAGTTACCCATCACATTTAGTGAAGTGGACCCAAGCTTTAGCGTGCGTTCTTTCTACCATGCTTGCTCTGTTTACAACGGGCTCGCAGGGACCGGCGACATAACGCTCTTGCGCATGCGCAACTGTCTTGGCAGTAACGAAACGAGGCACCGTTTGAAATGACGTGAATCGGTGTTCGGTCGGTACTATGGAATTCGGTCGGTACCTTAAAAAGTACCGAATTCGGTACTCATCCCTACTCAGGCCAGATCTGATTCTTTAGTCAGGGCCAAGTAAGACCATCCTGCTGGTGGGGCTTAATGTCCCGTGTGAAGAGGGCATGGAGGCTGCCAATGAGCATAAGCGTTACAAATATGCAGACTTAGTGGAGGAATGCAGGATGGCTGGCTGGAAAACCATCATACGGCCAGTTGAAGTATGATGTAGGGTCTTTGTAGGGTCTTCAACTGTTCACCTGCTCCGGGACGTGGAATGCACAGGAGCAGGGTGCTGGAAAGACAAAGGAGTTGGCAGAGGAGGCAGAAAGGGGTATTTTGGCTGTGGATAAGGAGGAAGGAAAGGGGTTGGGAACAAATATCGAGAGCATCAACATGGGGTGACAGGGAGAGATCCCTGCCATTGCTCCGCCACCAGGAGATGTACTGGGGTTAAAGAAGGGAAACATCAATGATTGGTGGTTCCCAGCTGATGACCCGTTTATGCCCGGAGAGGATTTGTAGAGGAGTGTAAGTCCACAAAGGCCCTGTGGAGGTGTGTTGGGCAGTAATGTCCAGCAGGTAAAGCACCAACCTGTATCCTCATAACATCAATGAGGAAAGCAAATGATTATAAATTGTGACACAGTGATATTAAATGAGAAAATGAATTAACTCTGACGATATATGACCTTGTGTGTTTTAGGAGTTTGTCTAAGTGACTTAGAAAAGTGTGATGTCTGGGTTTACAAAATAAATTTGGCTGTTTGTTGGATATAATTTAACAAGTTATCAAATTAATATTAACCACTCTGAAGCCATTAAACAGCCTATGCACCATGGATCATGGAAGCTCTTGGAGATTCGATCTGCAGGCGAAGCTGTCTCACAGAGCGAGTGAGTGGACTTCTGATGTATCTGAAGATTGTAGGCACCCTCAGTCTATGCACGACTGGTCAAAAGATACTTTCCAGGTGGCTTCTAGCGGACGGTTCCACGCCTGATGAGTGAGTGTTGGATTGAGCAAATAATTGTTGATTCAAAAAGGATGATGGTTCTTTGAGCCGCTAAAATTATTCCACAAAAAGTCTGGTTTGATTCCCCGTAGGATGGTCATTTAGCATGAGCTGTGAGCTTTGGATGACCTCGGAGCTATGGTGGAACTGGGGAAAATTGGAAGTGAGTTCACTTTTAATGAAATGGTTGTTTGTAAACTTTGACCAACCAGATCTGAGACATTTGTATAGGCATTTATCAAGACCCTCTGGCACTCCCCTTTTTAAGAAGCTTAGAAAGCTTATTTAATTTAGTATATGGAGTAAATCTGTTAAACATGCATTTGTTAATACACTGATATTAATATGTAAATGCAACTGATAATTAATTGATCATTAAATCACTTTAGATAGACGATTCATTATAGATAACACAGAATATGATGGTAAACCTGTAGATTGAAAGAAATCTGAGACCAAAAAAGGATTACTTTTATTCAGAGAGTAAAAGTCTCTTCTTCTGCATGGGACCTTGGAGGTTGCAGCTTCTTGTATATAGTGGCAGAAAAGACGTCAGGCGATAAAATTGTTTTGACTATATTCCCAAACAGCAAGGTTAGAAGTGTGTTTTCTGGTTTGGAGACCAGACAGTTTAGATGTGGCACACTGTCTGTTGACCTCTGACATTGCTGTGGACAAATAACCTTGTTAGACATTTCCAACATTACATACATAGGTTAAACCATGAACAGAGACGATGGAGTATTCACATTGGATCATGCATGGGACAGTGTCATCAGCAAGGATGATGTGGGTAGTAAAGGGCGACATTGTCCTCTGCTGCCCGCAGATAAACGAAAGTGATGCCACCAACATCGACAAACTCTGATGGTTAGAGTCATTAGCTGAAACATGCCAGGTAAAAAACATTTTTTTACTAAGATGTATAAAATAAAGTATAAATCCTTTTAATTTTACAGAACAAAGCTTTTTTTGCTTGTAAAATAAATAAAGAAAAAAAAAGAAAGTTATTCTGAATGGAGAAGCCACCATAGCATTATTTTTTATTCCCCTAAAGTCTCCCACAGCTTTCTTGTTGACAACACTCCTTGTGTTCCCAAACACAAGCGTGTGAGCCCCCAGTGGCACTAATTACTGCACCACTCAACCAAAGTGACAAATGGATAAATGTCGCAATACCACAGGCTGCTCGCAAACTCTTTGCTCCATTAGCCTGACAGAAGCTCACCCATTAGCACCCAGAAATCATCTCTCATTTTTATTTCCCACGCAGACATAATAAAAGTTTGTGCGCAGAAAGCAAATTGAAGCTAATAGGTTAAGACAGAGATGGCTGAGAGTTTTGGGGCGGCAAAGAAAAAGATCGTGACGAGAGAAACATGAGATGGGATCAGGGACTCTGAGAGAGCTTGTCATAAAGCATTCAGCCATGTCCGTAGGAGCAGGGTCGAATGCCAAACACTAATTACATTGATGAATGCCGTGGGCAGCATGTCCAGCTACAAACGATTAAAAGTCTTAGTGGCCCTCACCACCACCATACGTGAAGGACAAAGATGAGGGTTGTAGAGAAAAAGAGAAAAGAGGGATGGAGAATTGGAAAAGATGTGATGCTTGTTGACATTACCCGCCTGTATTATCATTGTTTCATGGCCTCCACAAAGCTAATTGAATCTGCGCCTCCACCCTGCACTGAATCCTCTTTATTGCTGGCAGAGCCACCTTCATTACATTTGTAACACCTTCATTTTTTGTAACAGAATACTTCACATTTGACAAATGACTCAACACACACACACACACACACACACACACACACACACCTGTACAGCTTAATTTTCAGGGTGACACACTGACAAAAACCAAGGGCAGTACCACATACATGCATGTGACAATGTGGCATTTGCACAGGGGATTAATTCAAGTATTTTACTCATGATGTAAGGGTTGAAAGATTGGGAACATCATGGATATATGTGTGTTTGTGTGGTGCTGGGGGGTATCGAGGACAAGTAATGTAAAAAAGAGAATAATAGGCATATACATGTGTTTCATAATGTTTGAGCAGAGCTGTCCCACCATCATATGGATCATTGAGGAAAGACATGTTTATCCCGAAAACAATTAAAGAGGGCTCAGCTTTGACACTGCTGTAATCAAACAGAGCACGGGAGAGGAAATGAGGGCATCAATGCCGGCTGCTGCATCTGCACTTTCATCTATTGCCCTTTTCCCAACCTGTCACTTTTTTGCTGCAGCATGAAAGATGTGTGTACCAGAAGGTGCTGGATGACAGGTTTAACTTATCAGTTCGGAGTCATCTAATCTTTTCTGTGCAATTCTTCAAGGGAATGCAGGAGTAAAAATCAGAAAGTTCATAGTGGCTGCTTGTCTCTATTGGTAATAGATGTCCTTGCTTTGAGGCAGTGGTCCCCAAATAGTGGGGCACGCCCTCCCCCTGGAGCTCATCGTCAATAAAAAGCACAAGAAGAAGACAAAAAGTAATGTCTTTGGAGTTGAAGCAAATAGTTAAAACCAGAGTGAACATTGACACAGCCTACAACGGTTGGAGGGAGCTGACGGAAGCTACTCAATCTCTCATTGATGGTGACCTCTCTTTGTTGCTACTGGACTTGTATGTAATAATATTTTTCATCCAACAGAGTTGATCTTATTACTTTGTGGCTTATGTGGTGTTAGTTAGTGTTGGCTTGCTGTTAGCATTAGCTACAACAGGCTGTGGCAGGGATATTTACGGTTGTTGTAATTCTACTTTCAACCAGTTGGAGGGAGTCGCAGAAAACATATTTAGTGTTACTTTAATGCCAGTGTTAATAGACTCATAAGTGTTTTGCTGGTAAAATGAAATGTAAGTTAAATTTGTTCTTTATTCTGGTGCAGTTTGTAACATTTAGAAGGTTTACATGTATTTGGACGAAAACTTGCCCATGTTTATTTTACTTACTTCTATACAAAAAACTTTCTGCCTCAGTTCTATTGGTGAAACAGTGATAGAGACACAAAGGGAAATATTAACCATCTTTTGAGAGCAGGTGGTACTTGAAACACGGAAAATTAATCAGGTGCAGCATTGCCTTAGCAAAAAAAGAGATTAGGCATGTCAGGAAAACTGTAATTCATATTCACTTCCAGCCATCCTCCTATAAATTATCATTAACTAACATTAACATGAAGAAATAAGATTAACTGATTCAGGAATGCCCTTCTGAACAAGACTGCTGATGCAGTGAAATAGCATTTTTGATTTTCCAGATAGAATGCCTTTGTTCTTCATGTTTTTAGGACATGGAGCTCACTGACATTGTTTTCTTACTCTCACTTTTGTACCAGCTGCATTTGTGACACGCATCCATATGTAGATTATGTATTATGTATGTCATACAAAAAGTGTTAATCATCTGGTGGATGTAAATGAGAGAGCAGGAAGCTCAACTCTCGCCTAAACACGGTTTTAATTGTTTTCTACGCCTTTTATTTTATTTTCCTTTTAATCTCTTTTTTAAAGAAGACTGGTTTTAACCGATTTTAGCACAAGCAAGCTTTTAAGGACCTTCTTTTATCTGGTACATTTTAACTGGAGCTCGGACTGCATTTTACATTACAATGGCTCCACTCACCTGCAGTCCTGGGTGCGACGGATGCCACAAACTTTCTCAGAAGGTTATGGAACTTGAGCGGATGATCTCCACGCTACATCAGATCCAGGACCACGAGCGGGACGTGGATATCATCTTTGGCCGTACCCTCGCCGCCGCCGATAGCGCTCAACTGGCGGAGACCATCCCATTCCAGCCCAACGGGGCTGTGGAGGGAGGACCTACCGCTGGTCGTCCAAGCGGCCTCGGGGCACCGGAGGCCCGCAAAATAACAACTGTGGAGGAGACAGAGGGGGCGCGCTGGTTCCAGCAGGAAACCAAGCCGAAATTCCCCCTCTGCTCCACTCAAACGCTCCAGGGTGCCTGGTCGACGGTTGGCCACGGTGGGGGGGCCCGGAGCTCCAGCCATTGATCTGCTCCACCTGGCCTCCTACTCACCAACTGCTTTGCGCTACTGGAGAAGGACTTCCCTCCGCTGACGGCTTCTGGGCCCCGTAGCTCCACAGTACCATCCTCCGAATCCATCGAGCCGCCGCGGGAGCAGTTGTCAGCTGCCGACGGCCATCCACGTCCCGCCCAGCCCTGGGCTGCAGCCCGAGCTTGCCGAGGAGTCGCTACCTTCACCCCGAACCCACGGAGGGAGCCCTCGGCGCAGGGGAACCACTGCAGTCCCGGGGAACTGCTGAAGCTTCTAAAAAAACTTAGTAACAGGAACAGCGGATGAGTTATTTACATGACAGGAAACAGTATGTTCAAATAAACATCAAATCCAATCTGGATAATATTACTTGTGGAGTACCACAAGGGTCGGTACTAGGCCCTCAACTACTTATTATTTATATAAATGATATTGTCTCTACATCTAATATGTTCAAGTGTATCTTATTTGCAGATGACACAACTTTTTATTATTCAGGAGACAATATTGATCAAACGATAGAAGTGATACAGAGTTGGAAAAAATCAAATTATGGTTCGATGGAAATAAGCTTTCACTGAACACAGATAAAACATATTTTATGATATTCAGTAATAGAAAGTTGAATATAAAAATATTAATAAAATTAGACGAAATCTGTATTAAAAGAGTAAAGGAAGTTAAATTTTTGGGAGTCATCACTGATGAGGATTTATCTGGGAAACCACATATAAACAATATCAAAACTAAAATAGCTAAATCAATCGCAATATTACACAGAGTGAGATGGTCACGAGATGACAAATCCTTATATTTATTATACAATTAATTGATCGTACCGTACTTGATTTGGGGGAATAACATATAAAACCTTTACACATTCAGTTTTTATCCTACAAAAAAAAGCAATAAGAATTATAACAAGAAGCAATTACAGAGATCCATCCAGCCAATTATTTATCTAATTAAAAACATTAAAATTTTACGACCTAATAGATTATACTATTTTGAAATTTATGTATAAAGTCTACAAAAAGCACCTTCCAACAAATTTGATCATAAGATTTATGGAAAGAAAGAGTAGTTATGATTTCAAAGGCAACAAAATATACACGATACCAAAACATAGGATAAATATAAAGTAGCCTTGTGTATCAATATATGGAGTCAACATGTGGAATAAATTAAGTACCGAAATCAAGGATGCCAAAACAATATATATCTTTAATAAACATATCAATAATGAAATGCTTAGCTTATATGATGCAGTGAGATAGACTTATTTATGAAGTAGAGAGATTGAAAGGGAAAACACACATTGTATGTTCTACTTTGTTTCTTTTAGCTATTATTTTTTGTGTGTTTTATTTTGCATTATTTGTTTTCTCCTTTCATTAATATAAGAAGAAAAAAAATTTGTGTACATATTTGTTTTCTCTCCATTTGTTGTCAAAGCTAAATCAGTAAACTAGGTCAGATAGTTTTTTTAAACTATAATAACTGTTGTCATGTGTGTTTATTTTGGTTAAGTTTACATCTAATTAAGGACCGTGAGACGTTAAGATTCCATATTGAGTATGAAATCCATCTTACGGACCACTGGGTTTTTTAACCAAAAGATTGGAACTTTTTATTGTAGGGATTTGTAAGACTTTGTATTAACTGAGAGACAAGAGAAGAGAGAGGGAGTCCTTTAATGTGTTTGAGATGATTTATTACTAAATAATTTAAGCAATTTTAAACAACTAACTCCAATGATGGATGTATCTGGTATGAATGAGACGTGAGGTGGATGGTGTGTGTGAGTGGTGTTATTATCAGAACTCTCGTATCCAGAGAAGCAAGTCTGACTGATGTAATGATGTTTTGCTCCTAACTACGATCAGAGTTTCACTGGAGTAGTTTCCTAAACACATGAGACGCCATATTTGTCGCATCCACACATACCCTTGCAATGAGACCTCCTGTACGGATCCAGAATGCCAGGTCCTCTGACCCTTCTTTCGGTACTGGAGCCAGTCGTACAGCGTCAACAGTATGACAAACTAGTCCTTGGATTGTCTCCAGGTAAAAAGCGACAGGTGGTAGTTAACAGCGTCAAAAGGCACCCTCCTTGGGTCAGTGAGTTCAGCTTTTATTCTGAAAGGAACCATTGCTTGGTTGGTAAAATGCAACTGATTTTCCCAGCTTGTTGGTTCTCAGCTTAAAAAGGGAAGTCCAGATGGCCGGTCCGATACTCCGCTTAGCAGGCGGTGAACTCCATTGAGATCTTGAGAACTGAACTAAGATGGCGTTGGAACTGGTTTTATTAATCTGGATGTTTTGAATTCTGGTCGAATCAAAGCTTGCAGATTTATAAACACCACAGAGACTATGCCACGCTTCAGACTAGGAAGGTTCTGATTGGATCAGTAACAGCAATGTGTCATGCGTTTACATTAGTGTATCAGCATGTCTAGTGAACTAGATTAAAGTCATTTACTTATTAAAGCACATTAATCATAACATTGTTATTTCACAGATCGGTCAACATTGTATTATTGACTAACACTTGTTTTATTTAGCTTTATTAAAAAATACAGTTTGATTTAATAAAAGAAAAGAGTTTTTTATCTTCTTTCTTCTCTTGCTGGAAAGTAAACTGTTTTAGAAGCAAATGCATGACCTTGAGGCTGTCTCATGCACTCGAGCACTGTGTCAGAGGCATCTGTGGAGAGAGGTTAAATAACCTTGGTGGAATAGCTCCTTCATCAAGTTACAGCTTCTTTCTGTTCCTTTTTTATTTTTGGTTTTTGCAAACCTGTTTTGTGTTTTGTTTTTAATTGTGAATAAATGAAAATAAACTAAAAAAAAAACCATCCAGCAGGTCCTGGACGGATCCTCTGCTCCAGCCAACCTGCTACCAAGGACCCTCATCATCGGAGGATCCTCTGCTCCAGCCAACCTGCTACCAAGGACCCTCATCATTGGAGACTCAATCATCAAACACGTCAGGGTGAGTGGAGCTGTCACTCATTGTTTTCCCGGAGCAAAAGTCAGGGACATTGCCAAACGGATCCCAGACCTCATCCACAATCACCCAACAGTGAGTAAAATTATAATCCACGCCGGCACCAACGACACCCGCATGCAGCAGTCTGAACTCCTCAAGCGTGATTTTACCCATCTTTTTAATCTTTTAAAAAGCACCTATCTGTGTGTTGTCATCTCTGGCCCCATCCCCACGGTTGATAGAGGAATTGGATGCTTTAGCCGAATTTTATCTTTGAACACCTGGCTGTCTTCTCTCACTGTGCAGCACAACATTGCTTTTATTGACAATTTTAACATTTTTGGGACAGGAAGCATCTGTTTGGGCCAGACAGACTATCACCTGGATTAAAGACTACCTGACAAACAGACCACAGTTTGTGAGGCTGAAGAACTGCACATAAAACCAGGCGATTAGTAACATTGGAGCACCACAGGGGACTGTACTCTCACCATTCCTTTTCACCCTGTACACCTCAGACTTCCAGTACAAATCAGAGGCCTGTCATCTACAGAAATACTCAGATGACTCTGCAGTTGTCGGGTGTATCAGAGATGGACAGGAAGCTGAGTGCTTACCTGGCAAGATGGCGCCCATGAGTGGTTGTGCGTTTGCTAGGCTCCTGATCTTTTTTGGTTATTTGGTGTTTTTTATTGTTTCTTCTTTATCTGGTGCGGAGTCCCTGCTAACTTATGATCGAGACTTACTATTGTCGATCAGGTCCGCAATGATCAACCTCCAGAACTCCGATACCGGACCCGCTTTCCCACCGCCTCTGGAAACTGGCGTTAACCCAGGTCTCGGCCCTTTGTTACCTGTCGGCCTGCTGCTGCCCCGGAGGCCATGGATGAGGAAACGGGGGAAGAGAGCCGGCTTCTTCGTTGAGCTTCGAAAGATCCTGAGAGGCGAAGCTCTACCTGATCGCTGCTCCGCGGCTGTGTTGTGGCGGATCCAACAGAAACTAAACGGAGTTGGGCTGATCTCGCTGCTCAATGGAGCCCCTGATGCAGGACACTACCTGAAGGCGTGGGAGACAAAGAACCTCCGCGAGCGTAGCCTGGAGTCGCTATGTAGCTTAGCCCGCCAGATGCCCGCTATTATGGAGCCCGCGGCACACACGCCACCAGATTCCTCTGCGAAAATGATGTTAATTAACACGCGCTCCATCGCCAACAAGTCTCACATCCTCAACGATCTGTTCTGCACCAAAAAATTAAACTTTTTGTGGATTTCTGAGTCGTGGCAGCATGAAAATGATGTCACTCATCTCCGTGAACTCTGTCCTCAAGACTGCTCTTTCTTCTCTGCTCCACGAACCACAGGCCGCGGTGGAGGAACAGCTGTTATCTTTAAGAAACACTTTTCGTGCCAAATTATATCCTCAAACTCCTACAGCTCATTTGAGATGATCATGACTGTGTCTCTCTCCTGCCCTGATTAGCCCTTATTGTTCTCACCTGCCCCTCGTTAACCTGCCCATGTGTTCCTGATTTCCCTGTATATTTATACCTCCCTCCTTGTGCCAGTCTTTTTCAGATCATTGTGTGTTGTTTGTAGTCATCGTTGTTTTGTTCCTGTCGTTCCCATTCCACCATTAAAACCATTTTTATTTTTCATCCGTGCCTGTTCTCCTGCCTCCTGAACTCTCCACCACACATGGTCCTTCATCTCCACTCCACTCTCAACAGGACAGAATGATCTGACCAACCTGGACCTGTGGTGAGCTTAACATCTGTTTCTGGAGGATTATTTTTTCTTTTTTTCCCCTTTCAGCTGAGGGAGATTCTGACTCGAGGGTTTTTTCGGCGCATCCTACCTGTTTCCAAGGTGGTCGGACCCATTGAGGGGGTTTCGGCGCATCCTGTTTGTTCCCGGGGTGGTCAAACCCATTCTCCTCTCCTGCTGTTCTGCCCCATCCTGTTTTTTCACGGAAGCTGCTTTTCCTGGAGTTTTTTGATGGAGGTAAAAACCCCTAAGCACGCCAACATTCTCCGGGGCGGTAGGGCTGGTCTTCCTGCTCCATGTCGGCTTCCCTTCACCCGAGCCTCTGCCTGTTGGATCCAGTCGAGTCATGGTGTGCACCTGCTCAGGACTGTGTGCCGAGTACCTGCTACCGCTCCTGGTTTCCTCGCGTCGCTCCTGCTGTTTCGTCCCACTTTCTGGTCCATGCCTGCAGGGTCTATGCCTGCAGGTCCTTCATGCTGCAGTCTCTGCTGGGTCCCACGCCTGCTGCTGCAGTTCTCTGCTGGGTCCCACGCCTGCTGCTGCAGTCCTCTGCTGGGTCCCACGCCTGCTGCTGCAGTCCTCTTCTGGGCCCCACACCTGCTGCTGCAGTCCTCTGCTGGGTCCCATGTCTGCTGCTGCAGTTCTCTGCTGGTTCCCACGCCTGCTGCTGCAGTTCTCTGCTGGGTCCCACGCCTGCTGCTGCAGTCCTCTGCTGGGTCCCACGCCTGCTGCTGCAGTTCTCTGCTGGGCCCCACGCCTGCTGCTGCAGTCCTCTGCTGGGTCCCACGCCTGCTGCTGCAGTCCTCTGCTGGGTCCCATGTCTGCTGCTGCAGTCCTCTGCTGGGTCCCACGTCTGCTGCTGCAGACCTGCTGCTGCAGTCCTCTGCTGGGTCCCACGCCTGCTGCTGCAGTTCTCTGCTGGGTCCCACGCCTGCTGCTGCAGTTCTCTGCTGGGTCCCACGCCTGTTCCTGCAGTCTCTACTGGGTCCCACGCCCGGCTGCTGCAGTTTAAGTGTCCTGTCCCAGTCAAGTCAAGTGTTCCTGTCCCAGTCAAGTCAAGTGTTCCTGTCCCAGTCAAGTCAAGTGTTCAAGTCAAGTGTTCCAGTCAAGTCTCCCAAGTCAAGTGTTTCCAGTTCCCCCGAGTCCTGTGTTCTGGTGTTGCCTTGTCTCCTGTGTTATGTGGCCTTGTGGGCATTTGGTATCCGCCCCTTAAGGGAAGGGGGGGGGGGGGGGGGGGGGGGGGGGGGGGGGGGGGGGGGTACTGTCACGTTCTGCCCCTGCCTTCCTGACTGTGTCTCTCTCCTGCCCTGATTAGCCCTTATTGTTCTCACCTGCCCCTCGTTAACCTGCCCATGTGTTCCTGATTTGCCTGTATATTTATACCTCCCCCCTTGTGCCAGTCTTTTTCAGATCATTGTGTGTTGTTTGTAGTCATCGTTGTTTTGTTCCTGTCATTCCCATTCCACCATTAAAACCATTTTTATTTTTATCTGTGCCTGCTCTCCTGCCTCCTGAACTCTCCACCACACATGGTCCTTCATCTCCACTCCACTCTCAACATGACAGTTGCACAACCAACCCACAACAGAGGACACACCCTGGACTTGGTCATCACGTATGGTCTGTCCACCGGTGTGCGTTCTGTCGTGGATTTAACGATCTCAGATCATTTCTGTGTGTTTTTTAACATCACCAGCATAATTCAGCAGGAGACCTATGTGAGAACTGAAATGAAATGTCATCTAACCCCTGAAGTGGCTGATGGATTTCTGGAAACTTTTAAAAAGATCCCTCCAATTAATTTAAATGCCCCCTTTGATTTTATCTTCAATGATTTTAACAGTAGAATTAAATCTACTCTGGATTTGCTCTCTCCACCTAAAATTAAAAAGCTACAGCCAACACCGGCTTCCCCTTGGAACAATGAAAACTTAAAAATATTGAAAAGATCTTGCAGGGCGGCAGAGAGAAAATGGAGGAAATATAAGAACACAATTAATGAACAAATATACACTGAATTATTAAAATCATACAACAAAGCAGTTAGAAATTCCAGAAAAAATTACTTTTCTAAATTCATCTCTGAACACAAAAATAATCCCAAAATTCGTTTTCCACAATTACAAATATTCTGGGTGGTGAATTTAATTCTCTCCAGAAACCCCCTCAGATGCTCTCTGTGAGGAGTTTGTAGTCCACTTCAGAGGGAATGTAGACATCATCAGATGTAACATTTTATCCTCCAAATGTCATGCTGCTCCCGATCAATCTGAGGGTGTGTGTCTACCTGAGGAAACACTGGACAGTTTTGTCTTGGTTGAAGCTGAGATTATTGATAAAGTTTTCTCCTCAGTGAGGCCCACCACATGTGCTCTGGACCCTATTCCCACAAGGTTTTTTTAAACAATTTTATGACTCATTTAGAGATGAGATTTTAACTATGATGAACTGTTCCCTTCAGACGGGGGTCTTTCCTGCTGCTTTTAAACGGGCGGTGGTCAGACCCCTGTTGAAGAAGAGCAATTTAGATTTTAATGACTTAAACAATTTTCGACCGGTATCCAACTTACCATTTTTAAGCAAAATTGTAGAGAAGCTTGTTTTAATACAACTTAATGAATTTATCAACTGCCAACATGTCCTAGAGAAATTTCAGTCTGGTTTTAGGGTCAACCACAGCACTGAGACGGCCCTTCTGAAGATTTTAAATGATTTTAGAACAAATTATGATGCCCGGAGGCCAACAGTGTTGGTTCTGCTGGATCTAGGCACTGCCTTTGATACAGTAGACCACACTATTCCAAGTTTAGGTCCTCCACCACCTCTCTTACCCATGGTGTCCGACAAGGTTCTGTGCTGGGGCCTCTGCTGTTCCTCCTCTATCTGCTTCCTCTTCAGCACATCCTGAGCTCCTTCAAAGGAATCTCCTACCATCTGCATGCAGATGACATACAACTGTACATCTCCTTCAAGCCCCATGAGATATCTAAGCTGCAGCTGCTACACACCTGCTTAGACTCTATCAAAACCTGGATGGCTGGGAGCTTTCTTCAGCTGAATGAAGATAAGACTGAGATCCTCATCTGTGCCCCAGACAAGCTGGTTCCCAAAGTCAGAGACTCTCTTGGTCAGCTTGCTTCTCACACCAAACCTTCTGTCAGGAATCTTGGCATGACCTTTGACCCAGCTCTCACCCTGGATTCACATGTCAGTTCCCTCGTTCGCTCTTCCTTCTTCCATCTCAGGAACATTGCTAAGCTGAGTCCCATTCTGTCCCGCTCTGAACTTGAGACAGTTATCCATACCTTCATCTCCTCACGCTTAGACTACTGTAACTCTCTTTTCACGTGTCTGAGCAGAACCTCCCTGAACCGTCTACAGGTGGTTCAGAATGCCTGTGCTCGGCTTCTGACCAAGTCCTCCAAACACACCCACATCACCCTGCTTCTCAATTCAATTCAATTCAATTCAATTCTTTATTCCACTCAAAGTTTAAATATACAAACTTCAAATCAGAATATAAGCATTCAAGTGAAATAGGGGGAGGAAGAAGAAAAAATCTTATATGACCTACCCCCTTTAACTAAGACAAAATAAATAACAAAAAGTACAAAATAGCCTTATACACAAAAAATAAACCGCTCTCTTACTTCCACAAATAATATCACAACTAAAACATTAATCCTCCATCCTCAACTTACCAAATCATACGATTTTAGCATTTTATCTTTATACATTTTTTTGAATTGATCAGTAGTTGTACATTTTTTTAATTCATCATCCAGGTTATTCCATAATTTCACACCATATATTGAAATACACATTTGCTTTAATGTAGTACGAACAAATATCCTTTTAAACTCTGGTTTCTTTCTACTCTTATCATTTTTTGGGATTAATACAAAGAACCTTTGTAGATTAGTTGGCAGCAAATTATTTCTAGCCTTAAACATAATTAGTAAAATTTTCAAGTTAACTAAGTCTTTGAATTTCATAATTTTAGATAGAACAAAATATTTGTTAGTATGTTCTCTTGGATTTGCTTTATGTAGAATTCGCAGAACTTTCTTCTGTAACAGAAACAAAGGATTAGTGTTTGTTTTATATGTATTGCCCCAAACCTCAATACAATAAGTTAAGTATGGTAAGATAAATGAGTAATATAATGTCTGAAGCGTTG
>SSNQ01033983.1:87761-124054 GCA_006942095.1 Nothobranchius kuhntae
CACAAAAGAGTTTCAGTCTCGCTGGAAACAAGATCCGTGACTTCACTTTTCTTTCGTTGAGTATTTTCCGCACCTCCTTGTATTTAGCCCGCTCCTTGAACACAGCGCTTGTAAAATCCTCATCGAAATAAATCCTTTGGTCTTTCACTTGAACATTCCTTTTTCTCCAAGCAGCCTCCAATACTTTCTGTTTCATGGCGTATGACTGGAATCGAACCAAGATTGCTCTGGGGCGCTCCCTTTGTCCCATCTTTGGCCCAACACGATGTGCTCTCTCAATATTCAAATCATCAATCACATCCAGTTTTTCACGGGCCAGTTTGTTCACAAACTCAATGATGTTATTTTCTTCACAACCCTCAGGTACAGAGTAGATTCTTATATTTTTTTTGCGAGCTTGGCTCTCGAGTGCCTCACATTTCATTTCTAGTTGTTTTTGCATCTGAACCACTTGTATTAACACATTGGAGGTTTTCATTGCATAGTCTTCACTCTCAACAATTCTCTGTTCAGCTTTCTCCATTCTTTTTTTGATGCTCGTGAACTCTGCTCGTAGCTCATTCAATTCTGTTTTTAATGCTCCAAAGCTGGCTGATGTTTCAGTTCGAAATTCTCTCAGTTCTTTGAGTATTTCAGCCATACCTGAAGATTTAGTTGGTGTCATGTCCTCAGCTGATTCCAGTTGATTGTTCTCCATTTGTTTGTGAGCACCTTCTTCCATTTGTTTGGAGGATTGCTTTTGCCTTGGTTTTGGCATATTCCACAGCTCCAGTCATAAATTTATCAACTTGCAGTAAAAGGTCTTGGTTTCAGAGGATTTCCACACAAATTTTCATCATTCCAAGCACTTTTAAATAGAATCTTCTTAAATTGTTTGGAGAGCCTCTCACAGGCACACCTGTCCAGCGGCCATCTTGACAACTAATCCTCCAGCTTCACTGGCTGCCAGTCAACTTCAGGGTTCATTTCAAGATCCTGGTTCTGGTTCCCCCTCCTGGACATCCCCCTCTCCTGTGATGGGACAGCAGAGGGGCCAAGGTCTACCTGAGCCCGGGCCAGGCGCTGCTGTTTGTTCCCGCCTTCTTCCCGGCAGCATACATGTCAGGAGCCGACCCCCAAGCCCCGCCCAGATCCCCACATGGGGCAGGCCACCCCCACACCCCGAGCCCCCAGGCCCCCACCCAGACCCGCTCAGGGGCAATGCAGCTGCCAGGCAGCGACCCATGGCCACCGCCAAGACCCCCAAGGGGCCCCACTCACAACCGCCAGTAGTCCACCCCCGAGGCAACCCAAGCACCTCCAGAGGGTGGCAGCAGCCCCCCAGTCCCAGACACTCCCAGTGAACCCACCTCCAGGGAACGTCCGAATACTCCAAACACAGACACTCCACCCCATCACCCACATCATCCCGCAGGACAATATCAATCATCTCCCATTATCGCTACGTGATGGAACTGATTAAAGGAGCCCAGAGAGATTGATTTTAAGTGGAAGCAGAGGCTGTATCAAGTGTAATATGATCTAACAAAAGATTTCTATACTGGTTAATGCAAAGAGTATCTCTAATTTTCCAATTCATGAGGATAGTTTTCTTAGCGATGCGTATGGCAGTCAGAACCAAGTGAACCAACGATGTTTCAATCGGGACATCATCCAGGTTTCCCAATAAACAAAGAGAGGGAAAAGTTGGGATATGACATTTCAGACACTTTGCCAGGTCTTCACATACTCTACCCCAAAATTCCTGGACCGGTGGACAGGACCACAGTGCGTGGATGTATTTGTCAGGAATGTTGTTTGTGCAGTGTGTACCGGTGTCAGATGACACAAACCCCATCTTGAACATCCGATGACCTGTTTAGTGTACTCTGTGTAGATTTTTGTACTGAATTAATTGTAAATTGGGGTGTCTGATCATTTTAAAAGTTTTTAAGCAAGTTTGGGACCAGAAGTTCTGGTCAAAGCTGACTGATTGATCCACTTCCCATTTTTCAATAGGGTTTGCTATTCTATCATCTATTTTGGACAGTGTCTTAAATACTTTAAACAGTAGTTTGGGGGGTTTGAGATTATAGAAGTCTAATACCATTGGTGGTGTTTGTAATTCTATTTTATTGAGCCTACATTTTTATCTAACTACAGATTTAATTTGGTGATATTCTAAAAAGCTATTCTTATCTATTACAAATTGGAAGACTCATATATGAGTTCTAGGTATAGGATTCCTTTACTATTCCAGTCCGGAAGGTTCATCATTTTGTTATTTTGCAAAACATCAGGATTATTCCAGATAGGTGTGCATCTTCATGGTATTAGTGAAGACTCTGTCATTTTTAGATTATCCCACCATGCTGTCAGAGAGATGCTGATAATACTTTTGAAGCCTTCATGTTTTCTTATGCTTGAGCTAATAAATGGTAAGTCTGAAAGCTCTATCGTATGGCCAAGTGTCTGTTCTATATCTAGCCAGGACTCTTCTAGTGGGTTATCTTGCAACCATCTTGGTATATATTGCAGCCTGTTGGCTAAGACATAATAATAAAAGTTGGGTAGATCCAGTCCTCCTCTGTCTTTGGTCTTCTGAAGTGTTTTTAAGCTAATTCGTGGAGGTTTATCCCACCAAAGTAATTTAGTCATTGAGGAGTCCAGAGATCTAAACTAATCAGATGGTGGCTTGTTTGGGATAATTGAAAATAAGTAATTTATTCTGGCTAAGACCATCATTTTAATCGTAGCAACCCTCCCAATGAGTGATATTGGTAAGGATTTTCATTAGTGATGGGAATTCCGGCTCTTTTTAGAGAGCCGGTTCTTTTGGCTCAGCTCACCAAAAAGAGCCGGCTCTTTTGGCTCCCAAGTGGCTCCTCAGGTTTTCTGTTGCATAGAGTACATTTATAACCAAAATAATGCTAAACTATATGTAAAATAATTTACTAATGTAAAAAAAGAAGCAATATATCAAATATTTATCATTTCTATGGATTTAATAACTGAACACTTTAAGAAATCTTCACTTTCCGACTGCTGGCGCTCATTTTCTCACTGTCTTCGTCGCACTCTCCTCCCTCTCGCTCGCCTTTTTCCTCCTCCTCATTCCCTCTCGTCTCCCTCCTCCCGCATTTGCTCTGCTGTGTGTCTGTCTGAGTCTTATCCTCCCTCTTCCCCGCCCCTACTGCTCTGTGTGTGGACAGTCTCGACACACAGTTACACATGTTGACCAATTGCCAGTAGCTTTCACCAAGGCAGGGGGGAGGGGGAGGGGAGGGGACGGCTCCCAATGACGAGCCGGCTCCCGTCGTTCACTTCAAAGAGCCGGCTCTTAGAGCCGGTTTGTTCGCGACCAACACATCACTAATTTCCATCTTGCATGTGAGAAAAAAGTATACTCTCTACGGTTAGGATGAAGAGATCGCCATGCATCATAAAGCCCGTAATCACTCATGTACCGTGGACCTATGTTAGTGGATTGTCAATTACGCTGAGTCCCAGCTGTACTGAGCCTGTCTGTTAAAATGTCGATTCCAAAAATTAAAGTCGCCTCCAAGTATAAGTGGACAGTCGGGTATCTTCATTTGGGTTTGGAGAACGTTCTTGATTGTTTGCTCACAGTTCTCTGCCCTTCCCATCTGCTCCGGCAGGCCTGGGAACACCAAATTATCCTTCATGCTACGAGCTTGAAGGCCCAAAACCATCTCCTTGAGAATCTTGTTGTCCAGGGTGATCCACTTCACTTCCTCTTCCAGGGAAGAAACGGACTCCCACAGAGACGCTTTCTCAGCAGCAAGCCGCTCAACCTGCTCCTGGCTGAATTTCAGAGATTGACAGAGGTTCTGGAATTCCTGATGTAGAACCTCAAGCAGGTGGAGTCACCCCTCAAATCCCAGAAGCCGTTTATCTATAGAATATAACAATTCTTTTTATTTATTTATTTATTTTTTTACCGTGTCCTGTCTGGCTGTGAAGCAAGCAGAATTGATGTCTGAATGCTGGTAACAAGCCTTACAGATTTGTTCTCAGGTGGAGCATCAAAGCGTCTGCTTTAAATGTCACGCCTGATACTTGAAATTTTATTGTTATTGTTTTTGAATGCTTTGTAATTCCGACCAGACAGGGAGACAGAGGTGAAAAAGAAAGGAAAAGACAAATGGTGGGAAGAGGGGGGGGGGTTCCACAAAAATAAACAATAATGAACAAGAGTCTGCTTCTAGACCTGCAGAAAGAGAAGAGCAGAAAAAAATGGGACACACAACAATACATCAGGAGCAAGCTATCACTGCGTCAACGTGATGATGAAATATAAAATCAACATTGTTTAACTGAACAATCACACGATAATAAATCATAGTGCATTTAGTGGCAATGACAGCCTTGAGACAAGTGTTGAACGTGCCCAAGCCCCTACTTTTGAGAGCACCATGTGAGCACCTGTGTGTGTACACGCGCTTGTTTATGTAAGGTTTCTCTATAGGAGCGTCAAATAGAGAGTGTGAGGGACCACAGATCTGCCCCCAAAGATGCGTAGGAGACGGGGGGAGCTCCAAGTCCCAGAGATCCAGGCGCTGCCCCAGAACACAGGAACCCCAAGGAGACTGCAACCAGAAAGGCCCCCGCCCCCCTCGAGAGGCACGGAGGATCGCCCCGGGGGGCTACAACCAGCACCCGGCAGAGTCCCAGGAGACATCAGCGGCAAGCCCTCAGGCCCGCCCACAGCCTCCCACCCCCTAGCCGGCCGAGCCCGCGACCCGGGACCCAGGGGCGACCACCCCCGCTGGGGACCCAGCAGATCCCAGGGACCCAGACCCCTCCAGGCCACTACCGGGATTGATCAGGCAGACGCCAAAAATCTTAAACCCCCTGACCCGGGAGCCATGAACACTCAGGAAGATGAAGGCACCACACCCCACACCAGGTGTGGCAGGGGGAGGAGAGACGAAGATCTATATCATCAAAAGAAGTCCCAGGAGAGGGGATGAGTCAAAGGCCCCAAATGACATATACAGTCATACACAAACACAGTCACACACTCCCTCCCTCATGCTCACACATACACATACAACCAAAGACTTACAAAAATGCACGCAGGACACCCACTCATGCTCCCCATACATACCCTATTTACTCTGGTCCCGGTACTGCTGCACACTGCGTACAACCATCACCGGTTACCAGAGTTTGACCCTTTCTGCTGGGGTGCTGATGAGCAGGCTCCCCCGCCCAACGCCGAGCACAGCAACCCGCCACCCCAGACCCCAACCAGACGGCCAGATCTCCCTCCTAGTCTCCAGCCTCAGGAAGCCAAGCAACAACAGAGGTGTTCTAAGACCCCTAGTCTCCCTCCGCCTGCTCCATTAAGTGTTGTGTGTTGATGAGGTGTATTCCATGGCTGTGGTGAGCGGGCAGTGCAGGCATTGTCTGGCCTATGCCAGCGGATGCCACCGCACCACTCCACTTGCACCCACAGCCCTCGGTGTCTAAGTGCAGTTTGAAATTGGAAGTGGGCACCAGCACTCGGGAGGAGGCTGAGAAATCCCCCTGCCAAATGCCGTTGAATGTGCTCACTCCCTAGGGCCTAAGTGTGTGTTTGCGTGGAATGTCGTCGGTGGAAGTGTATAAGGTGCAAATAAAATTGGGGGGCAGGTTGCTACAGGAATGCGGAAATGAGGTCCATACCCACACTCCCGGACTTGTCCACCCCCCAAGGTCCTATGTGTATGTTTGTGTGATGATGTGAGGAAGCAGGAGGAGAGAAATGTGCGGGGATGGGGAGGAATGGCTGGATGGGCTTAGCCCTCCAGGGAGCCAGCTCCCCCACTGGCCCCAATAGGCACCTCCGTTGTCAAATTGCTACCAAGGGCATGGAGACCCCAGCCCATCCTGCCAGGGCCCAAAGCAGCAACATTACAGAGCCCCACGGAGTCCGAGGGCACCAACCCAGCTCCACCCCATCAGAAAATCTATGCCCATCCCTGCATTTGCACAACTTCCAGAATATACAAGACATAGGACATCCAGGTAAGGTTGGGTCCTCCCCCTCCTGGACCTCCCCCTCCCCTGAGATGGAACAGCAGAGGAGCCAAGGTCTACATGAGGCCCCTGAACCCGGGCCAGGCACTGCTGCATGTTCCTGCCTTCTTCCTGGCAGCATATATGTCAGGACCCGACCCCCAAGGCCCCGCCCAGATCCCCACACGGAGGCCCAGTCCTCCTCTGTCTTTGGTCTTCTGAAGCGTTTTTAAGCTAATTCGTGGAGGTTTATCCTGCCAAAGGAATTTAGTAATTGAGGAGTCCAGAGATTTAAACCAGTCAGCTGGGGGCTTGTTTGGGATCATCGAGAATAAGTAATTTTTTCTGGGTAAGACAAGATCCCTCCGATCAGCTGACCAACACCTCCTACATGTGTGTCTGAATAAGTGGGCATGCAAAAAGGCATAGAGCAAAACATATTACGTTCAGTTATTTGAGTCAATTATCAAGATATAATAAACATAAAATTTCCTTAACAGTTATCATTTTGCTTTTTCAAGCACTTCAACAATATTGTAATAATATCCACGACGGCTACATTTAGCAGGTGGTACATTGTCTTTGCTAACATTTTTACTGCGGCCAATTAACGCTCTCTCACATTTTTAGCTCTCGCTGATTCTCATAATCAGCATGTGCGCATTCCGACTCATTTTGCCATCATGAGCCACAAATAATACCCAATAAAACAGATAACAGCTGCTGCTATATGTTACTGCTAAGAAGCTTAAATGAGGGTTAGGGTAAGTGAGTTCCAGAGGTTGAGAGTTTATGTTCCAGAGGTTGAGTGTGAGCGTGAGTGGGTCTGCTTGTGGTTGTGAGTGAATGCATGGCTACGTGGAGGTGTTTGGATGTTACAAAACAGCGTTAGTAAAAGATGTTGAAAACTGACGGTGTTTTTTAGTTTGCAGAAGCTGCTCCTGGATGCCGTCGTTTGAGGTGCTGGTGCATAGCCGTCGGGCTTTTATGATAGGCCATTTCTATTTTACAAAGCTGGCAAATGACTGAATTGCTTCCTTTTCTGTTAAAATAGTCCCATACTTTTGAACTGCGAGTTCGGGTTGAGTGATTTAATTCGACTGCCGCACTCGTGTTGCCACTACTTGCTGCCGCCATGTTTGTTTTGAACATGATGACGCATCGACGTCAATTATTTGCGTCAACGTATTTTACGTGTCAACGTAATCGCTTACTTCGATGCGTCGTCCCAGCCCTAAGCAGAAGCATGACAAAGTGGTCTAATTTTAGCGGCATAAAGAACCATCCTTTTAAATTAATCAATTATTATTTGCTCTATCTACAACCAACTCATCAGACGTGAAAACGTCTGCCATAAGCCACCTGGGAGGTATCTTTAGACCAGTCGTGTGTATACTCAGAGGCCTACAACCTTCCGATACATCAGAAGTCCACTCACTCACTCTGCCAAGACGGCTTTGCTTGCAGACCGGAACCCCGAGAACTTCCACTACACTGGTGCATAGGCTATTCAATGATGTTGTAGCGTCCAGAAATGATCAGTTTTCAAGTATATTTTGGCATTTTCAGAGGCAGGTCATTTTCAGACATTAATCTGCCTCTGTGCGTCTTCCAATCTTCCGAGCTGCAAGAAAGATTCTACAGTGCGTGTTTATACTTAGACTCTCAACATCATGCTCTGTCCTCAAGGACTCTACCGAGCTGCGCTTATCTATACCTTCCTTCACAGAACAAAAGATGAACTTTTATAATGAAATCATATAATGAAATGAACAACATGGTTAACGGAATCAGACAATGAATGGACAAGGTGTTAAATGAAATGTTTTGATTGATCTGTGCTTAAAGCAATATGGTTGATTAATCTGTGCTTAAATTAATAAGGATGAAATGAATGTGTTCTTGCAATGACCTATATATTTAATCAGTGTACGTGACTGGACAAGCTCACACACTCACCCATATCTCCTGTCACGCCCGCTCTCTCACGACGCCCACAAGCCCCATCCAGAGGGAGATCGACTCACTCTCGACAGCAGAACTCCACTACCCAGCATTCCCAGTGCCAGAATTCTGGCCTACATCACATGCCATCTCTTTTTTTTTCACACGCCATCTCTACAAAGGGAACTACCATGCAACACCAGCTCACTCAGTCATTGTTTCTTGCAGAACCATGTCCTGAGTTCTGACACACCCTAGCCTGATTACTCAGTCTGTTCTGACCAGATCAGTCCAAGCCATCCAGCCTGCCGACTTCCAGTAAGTCAGTCTTGTTTACTTTTGGAACCGCTGTGCGCTCACACTTCCAGACGCGTTGCGTACCCGGCTCCTAGATCAAACTGCGTGCCAGTCTCGCCCAGCATTAGTCACTCTGCGCTTGGGTCTAAAGACACGCAACACTAAAACTCCTGCTAAATCAGCTCAGCTCAGACTTAGCCTGACAGGATGACTGAGTCTCAAATTGACCCAGCGGAGTTTGAGGGCCTGCGATCGCAGGTAACTCAGATTGTAGCTACCATAGAACGCCTGTCTGCCAAAGTGGATTTGATAACCACAGTTGCCCTCCAGCTCTCAGCTGATCACCAGCAGCAGACCTCCTGTGAACGGGAGCTGCTGCTCCTCAGTCTCCCAGAGAAATGGGAAGGTAGCCGCGGCTCTCCCAAAGGGATGTTAGCTACCCTGGCCATGACGTTCGAGTGCCAGCCCGCCCGTTACGCCACAGCCCGCTCCCGGGTCGCACTACTCACCTCTCTCCTTATCGGTCGAGCTCAGGAGTGGGCCGCTGCTCTTTACAACAAGAAATCGTAGGTCTGTAACGATTATTACGTCTTTGTGGTGGAGCTGAAGAAGACATTCGTGCTTCTCGACAGAAGCCCAATTCCTCCAGCTCCGACAGGGCAGCCAAACTGTAGCCCAGTATACTTCCCGGTTCCGGACCACTGCTGCTAAGCTACAGTGGGGTGATGACTCCCTGAAGGCCCTTTACCTCGAGGGGCTCTCGCCCCGTATCAGAGATGGAATGATCAGCTGGGAGACCCCGGTGACGCTGGACGAGGCGGTCGACCTCGCTTTCCAGATGGACCTGCGCCTCTTCATCCATAGACCCACCGACCCATTGCCGGCAGTGGCCTCGGCCTGCCCTCGCCCAGCTGACGCTTTGTCCCCTGAGGAACCCATGCAGCTAGGACACCTTAACCCAGAGGAGAGAGAACAGCGCTCCAGGGAGGGTTTGTGCGCCTATTGTGGTGGTCCAGGTCACCGACGCCTCACCTGCCCTCTTCGGCCGGGAAACGAAGACTCCAAGTAGACAGCAACAGAGAGGTCCTATTTGGAGTAACCCAAACCCCCTCAACCTGCACCCTGCTCCCAGTCACCCTGCATCTCGCCCAGGGGCCCGTCGAGCTGGAGGCTCTTCTTGACTCCGGAGCAGCCAACTGTTTCATGGATCAGGACCTGGCCACTCGGCTTCGCATCCCTCGATGTATGTTTCGAATACCAACCTCCCCTTTTTGACCACCAGGAACCTGTGATGGAGGTCCCGGCAGCCAAAGGCCTTGGTCAGACGCTGCCGCCTCGCCGGGATCCGGGCTAGGGCGGCCATTAAACAGGTCACATGGAGTGTGCTCGCCAGCATGGACACCGCCACCGTATCAGCATCTCCTTTTGGCCTGGCAACAGGGTATGGGGTCCACCAGACACAGGGGAGGGGGTGTCATGTCACGCCCGCTCTCTCACGATGCCCACAAGCCCAATCCAGAGGGAGATCGACTTACTCCCACCAGCGGAACTCCACTACCCAGCATTTCCAGTGCCAGACTTCCGGCCTACATCACACGCCATCTCTACAAAGGGAAGTACCACACAACACCAGCTCACTCAGTCATCATTTCTTGCGGAACCGTGTTCTGAGTTCCGACCAACCCTAGCCTGTTCTGACCAGATCAACCCGAGTCATACAGCCTGCCGACTTCCAGTAAGTCAGTCTTGTTTGCTTTTGGAACCACCGTGCACTCTCGCTTCCAGACGCGTTGCGTACCCGGCTCCTAGATCAAACCACTGCCTCGCCCAGCATTAGTCACTCTGCGCTTGGGTTTCACGACACGCAACACTCAAACTCCCGCTAAATCAGTTCAGCTCAGACTTAGCCTGACATCTCCATGACGCAAGTTAAAGTAATTGCATGCACATGGAGATTTCCTTATCCACAAATCAGAGCATTTTTTGTGTCTGAAAAAGGCATGTGTTCTGAGGTTTGTTTATTAACACCTCTTTTGTCCTGATTGGCCATGCACTCATAATATGAGAATTATCAAAACAGAACTTACTTCCTGAGTGATTCAGTTCAGTTTTGAGTAGACCTTCAGAGTGGCCAATCCAGAGAAAACTCTTTGAACCATCAAAGTTTTCGACAAGCCCTCAAAGCTGCCTGCAGCGACACAGCAATTTTCCTCCTTCAGCTATTCAGAAACAGCTGTTCTAGACGCATCTATCTGTTGTGACCTGGGAGGCATCCCAGGACTGACTTGGTCACATCAAGGTTTTCCTACGAGCATTGGGGTCACCGATTCCTTGACATCTCGGATCCAAACGGGGGTCTCCAGAAACGGGTACGTAGGCACAGCATAAATTGCATCTGATGCTGTTTTGATAAATCAATTCTTTAGCTTATAACAACAACAAATTCTTTGACACCCAGAGTTCATAATTTCTTTCAGATACAAAGGTTCTGGTAAACATCATTCTACACTATATCACTTCACACACAACATTTCATCACCAACATACACTCCAACACACATCATTGTTTCATAGTTGTCATGTCTTATCATTTGTTTAGAAAATAAATTTCTTACTTTCTATGAACTTGACTTTGCACTTCTCGAGGGGAGCATGGGCTTTTCTGGTCTCAGTCTCCCTGGGGTCCCTGCACTCTGGGGCAGCTCCTGGATCTCTGAGACTTGGAGCTCCTTTCATCTCCTACGCATCTTTGTGGGGCAGATCTATGGCCCCTCACACTCTATTGGATGCTCCTATGGAGAAACCTTACATATACTTGTGCGGGTACACACACAGGTGCTCACATGGTGCTCTCATAAGTATGGACTTGGGCACGTTCAACACATGTCTTAAGGCTGTGGTTCGCACTTAATACACTGTGATTTATTATCATGATTGTTCAGTAAAACAATGTTGATTTTATATTTCCTCATCAGGTTGACGCAGTGATAGTTTGCTCCTGTTGTATTGTTGAGTCCCTTTTCTTTTTTTTCCCCCCTCCTGCAGGTCTAGAAGCCGACTGTTCTACATCATTGATTGTTTATTTTTGTGCCACTTTGAGTCACCATTCATAATCATTTGTCTTTCATCATCATTGATAATAGAAATATAGTAATAAATTGATTTTTATAAACTATATTTTTGCCTCTGTGTTAGGGCTGCAACAAACGAAACGCTTTTGGAAGAGTTGTGCAACACAGTGAATCGATCACGCAATTCATTGCCAACGCTTTTAATAATCAATTTTCATCGATTTTATCGATTCGTTGTTACAGCCCTACTCTGTGTCAAATTATTGTAAAGCGTAGGTTCCCTGGCAATACCCAAAGTACTTAGTTTCATCATCAATCGAATATGAAAGGTTCAATAATAATAATAATCCATATTTTTAGGGAAAATAACATTTTATTGAATACTTTTATTGACAATTTATTAAAAGTGGCCACTTACAAAATGTTACATGTGAAAACAAACTCTCACTCCAGTCAGGCAGGGATAAAATCGCCCTTAGTTGTAAAAATCTCAAATTTCCAAGGTACTCCCACTCCCTCACAAACATACACAAGGATCGTTACCTTGAGAACATTAAAATATTGGTGCAAATCAACTGCCGATCCTGGCAGCAGAAAGCCACTTTTACAAAATGACTTCACAAGGACATTGAAGACAAAATAAAACCTGTTTCCTTTTTTCAATAAAAGCAGTAGGCTTTAAGGAAAAAAGTCTCATCTGCATGCAGAGGCAAATCCTTCAGCAGGAAATACAGAAAAACAACCTGTATCCTCGTTCTCTGACAAAGCAAGAAATGAAGTTAATGCTTCAGAGTCCTTCCTAAGATTCAGTCTTTGCCTGTTTTTTTTAACACGAGTCATTGTTCCAATCATGGCCAGAGTGTTAATGATTAATGAGACAGCTGCTCTACTTTGGCAGTGACCAAGACACATAAAATAATGATAATTAATGCACATAATTAATGCCACAAATTGCTGCAAATACATAATGTACAACAAATCTCAGTTTTATGTCACTGAGAGAAGTGATGTTACTTGTTGCTCTGAAGACAGATGGAAATGTTTCAGAGCCACTCCTCTCCTGCACAGATCTAGTGTGTGTGTGTGCACGCAGGTAGCTGCTCACAGTATTACCAAAGCAGACACAAATCTGCTTAGCAGTGTGTTGCCACAATTCTCCATGTTAATATGCTGCTGTTATGCATTTGGGGAAAACCAGTTTAAAGCACCTATCACAGCTGTAAACAGAAGGAAAGCTTTGTACCTGCTCAGGTCTAAACGATGGTTTTCTTCTGCAGCATGACAGGACATTAAGGTTGTCACACGTCTTCTGAAGCTCCTAAACAGCTCAAAATAAATTTGGTGTGTTTTAAAAAAAGTGCAATATACTTGAATGTTTAATTGTACGAATTCTAAATAAATATGATGACGTTCATGTCCCCAGTATCTCCACTCTGCATTTCCCTCTTCCTCCTCCTCTCATCTTTGCCTCTGCTCATCCAACACACACGTTCTGCTAGGGGAGGCCTGTTGCCAGGCAACAGCACAGAGTGTATGATTAAAACTTTTTCCAATCTGTCACCTGAGATACTGATGTGGTTTCTTTTCCTCTGATGCTCTGAAGAGCAGCTTAGATGTACACACCAGCCAAATGAGCCTTTGCTGTGGAAATGAAACATTTGGTTCTGGGCTACCACATCTTGCCAGTCTCACATCAAGCTGCGGATGTTTCAGACCATAATTCAAACTTGTGCCAACTTTATTTCCTTGGAGATTATAGGAAAACAAAGCTTCCTATCAATTCAAATTTCAGCATTCTGGACTTTTGTCAATGTGACCTCGACCCCAATTTAAAAAATCATGATGCTAAATGGGTTCATGACAAGATAAAGGGATATACAAAACCCTCATTCATGTCTGCTTTGTTCAACACAAAGGGTCACAGCGACAGAGGTATTACAACCGGGTTTCATCATTATGACTGATTATGATGTGAGAGAGCTTCTCATCTTCTGGTTGAGTACTAACTGGGATGGCTTCTTTCATGTCAGGGTCCAAAAAATATAAAAACACTTTGAGACTTAGAAAAAAAACAAAGGTCAGAGAACAGATGAAAGAGGAAAGTGGTTAAACTTGAGTTGTGTTTTTCTTGACTTGAGTACAGTCTAGTCTTTTGGGCCAATAAAGCAGTCTTTGGTGAGGTAGACCTCGTGGAGGTGGAGAAAACAGGTGGATTTTAGTAGATTACAAAATGTGACTGGAGCCAGAATTAGGCATTAATGTTCAAATAACAATCAATGTTAAAGTGCAAGTCACACCAAAATCAACTTTGTTCGCTGATAACTTGTATACATGAGTGTCAAATAGTGTAGACATGTGGAGTCATTATTCATTATTTTTGAATTTGGATGCATTTTCTTTGAAAAAATTCTGTCTGAAAACCTCAGTCTAGCACCCTCTTCAGCTCAAAACTATAGAACACATTTATTTTGAGTTGGTTTTAGCCAATGGCTAATGAGAACGATGCTACATAGCTAAGAAAAGTACTATGAAGCAGCTTTGTGGCTGTAGTTAAAAAAAAGCACCACGGCCTCAGCCAGCCTTGTAGCAGTTGGGCTTGGATTAGCTGCAAGTGAGTTATGCTGTAGCTTATCTGTTGTCCAGCATTAGCATTGAGTACCAGCAAAGCTTCTAGTATTATTATTATTATTTAGTTCTAGAAGCTCGGCTGTTAGATATTGTAGTTTAGTGTTTTTTACATGTGACTTTCACCAACTTGATGGAGTTTGAACCGGGTTATGGTGGTTTGAAGAGTGTTTTACAAATTAGTCCAAGCCGTTCCAGTAATTAGCCAGATCCCACCGACTGCTGCATCTCCAAAATGAAGATATGGGGCCCAATCTGAGGTGAGTAAGCTAAATAATTACTTTAAACAGCTACTAAAGATTGTTCTCTACCTGTAATTTTGCAGCTATAATTACTATATTTATAGATGCAAAGTAAGAGAGATGTGGTTCACGTAATTTAGCTAATATCAGTCCACACCCACATGTGATAATTTCACAGATGGGTTCGGGTTGAGTTTTTGTGCCAGTTAGTAATATCAGCGCTGATGCAGAGCAACACAGGAGGGACACTGAGGAGAGATCCTCTTGCAGCAGAGCTGACCCGGTTCTGAACTGGTGCTGAGTTTAGTTCTCATTAGAACATGTTCATGCTATATTCTGTTTTTTTTTTCTCACGTCTCAGCCTGGCTGGTCACCACTGGAGAGGAGTAGCTTGCCAGACTCACACTAACATCCCATTTTACCTCAGGGCCTCCTGATCTTCTAACAGAAAAACCTGTAGCTCCATCCTTGCTCTGCTCTCCACATGTTTCTCATCATCTCTGGAAGCTACCTCCCACAACACTGTGATGTTTTATATAATTTTCTTCCAGGCTAAATGATCCAAAGAACTCTGCAGTCAGACTGATTTTTGCAGTTACAAATGGTCCAGACTAACACAAAGCCTTGCAGGTTTAGTAAAGTTGAGTTATTTTTAATCATCATGTAATCTTCATTACAACCTTTGAGTTTTAACATCATCTATGTTTTTGTTTCATAGCTTATTGCTACACGTGGGTTGTTGCTGTGAGCTTGGAGCTAGAGTACATCATGACATCATGAAGGAGGTGACTGATTCTGGTCCTGTGACACTTGGTGGTGACTTGTGAGCTAATTCACGTGGTAAATAACTTTTACATTAAATGTTTTGGTTTTTGCCAACAAAAGTAAATTAACTAATAACCTGCATTATTGTAGGACACTCATCAAAATATGGAAGCTACACCACGAGGAAGGCACATGTCAAGATTCTATAAGAGCACATAAGGGGAGCAACACCACAGATTATTGTTAATAATAATAATAATAATAGTAATAATAATAATACTTTATTATTATTATTGTTGTTGTTTTACACAGTCCTGGATTTGTTTTCTTTCTGCATCTCTTCATTAGTCTCGCTGATCACCACTGCAGGGCACCATGGGGCACCTGACAACTCCTGTCATCTGGCCATGACAACATGAGTACGTCCTCACAAATCAGTGACCTATCAACTAAATAATCTATCGGTCGACTGAAATTGGTTTTTCTATTGCCGATAACGATATGAGGCGGTCGTAGTCAGTGGATGGCCGATAAGTGCTGCTGATTTCTCGGGCCAATATCTGGATGTTCGGCACCTTATCTGAATGTTTAATTATCGCTAATAACAACTGTGGATGCACAAGATTTCTGAACCTAATCTGTTTTTAAACTGAATTTAACCAACTGTTGAATCTTAATTTTGTGCACAGCTCAGTGGTAAAATCAAACAGAACAAGATTAACAAAACATACCAATAAACTGACCAAGTATTAAATATACAAAACAGGCAGAAAAAGAAATATCAGTTGATAATGTTTCAGAGCATTTATTAAGCAGATGTTTTATAGGGATGTACACATTTACAGGAAAGTAAAAATAAATGCACTTTTAGAATAGAAAGACTGATTCTACAGAAAAATGCATAACAGTGATGTAATAATATATAAAACCCAACAGCAACCTGCTAAAACACACCAGCAACATCTAAAGTTGGTTCAGTCTTTTAACTCATTATTTCATAACATCTTCATGTAAAATAGCTTCAGTATTAACTAACCCTTTAGTGCTCTTGTCTCAGCAGCAGCTTCTGTTAGCCTGGAGATGGGGAACCTTCAGGTTGGGTTTTTAAAATTTTCAGCTCCCAGCTCACCAGTCTCCTGCTAATAGCACACATCCTTTCCTTGGTTTGGCTCCATGACGTGCTGCCATGCTTGATGTGACTTTAGTTGAGCCATCAGACAGAAACTAAACAGGAGAAACAGTTGTTAGTGTTTGCTTAGAGCATCCATCTTCAGAAGAGTCTGTAGAAAGAGCAGCACATTACAGTCTATGAGAAATATTAGAGAAACGTTTAAACAACACTCATCTATTAATAAAAGTGCACCCTAACTATTCACTAGTGTTACTGACTGTTGATGTTAGATTTTATGAGGAAACGAAGCGTACAAATTAAAACTAGTCTTTAGTCAGAACACGTCTCTGCTGTTTCTGATCACAGATTACACGCTAAATAGAAAAGCAAGAGCTGCATTTATATACAGATCTTTTTCTGTGTTTCTGTTCACTGTGTCCACCAAGTGAGAACTGGAGAAGTGTGTAATGTTCTTCAACTCCAACCCGCATGAGAAAAAGTTCTGAACACAAAAGAGGACCAGGAGGGAGGGTGCGGATGCAGCAGGACTCTCTTCTCCTCTCTAACACACAGAGTAAAATTCTCCGACTCCCAAAAAGGAAAATAATTAAATTAATAAAACTGGAGCTAACATGTTAAGCTAAAAGCAGCTGAGAGTTTAAGACGGTCTCTAAAGCTGACAACAAGCCAGCCAAGCATTAGCAGAATGCTGCTGGTTACCGGCGGTTCTTACAGCTCGTTTTTTTTTTTTCACTCAGCTAAGTTTAATTTCATATTTTACTTTTAATTCACACTAAATACACAGCTGTAGGGTTTTGAAACACCAAGAACAAGCCTTACCTTTTACTCAGAGGTACTCTCAGGGTGTTTCTCAATGTCAAGGTGCCTGGCCTTGCGAGGCGATGTCTTGTGGGGCCAGGCGCCTTGCTTACGAGGACACTGTCCTTCCTTGGTCAAAGAAAACGGTTAAATGGAACAGACTTGCATCACCTGACAGGTGTGTTGAAGCAGATAAACCTCTAAAGCATGCTGGATAACAGCTCTCTAGGGCCGTGGAGCCAAACCCTGCAGCTAATCTAATGCCATGGCTAACAGCTACTTACCATTCATAGCTGGTCGTGCTGGGTCGGCTCTGGTGGTTTCAGGCAACTCACGAGTTCAAAACAATAAGGCTCAGGTCCGCTTGTCTCCTCCAACTAGACTTGGTCCCTTTCTTCTCAATCATCTGGGTAAGGAGGGGGAGAAACATCCTCCAATTCTAATGACTGCTCAAAGTGAAGGGAGCTAGCGTCGCCTCGTTACCCATGTCTTCGTCGCTGCTGCGGCTCCGCCCCCTCGGTCCACCAGGCAACGCCTACTAATGTTGCATTTTTCTAAATCGATATGTGGGTGGAGAAGGACTCTCTGCCTGCCTGAATCTGGCGCCCTGGTAGCCTTGAGCATGCAAGAAGAAAAAACCTCCACAAAGGAATGTAGACAAAAGCTGTGAAAACCAGCCCCCTGCATTTGGATTATTGGCCCAGCCTGGCAAGGTCACCTAACCTAGGAGTCTATGTGCTCTTCACGCCCTGGATCTCCCTCCCACCTGTGAACAAGGATAGAGCAAGCACAGTGAGTTGCTATGGCTCTCTTAAACTACAAGGAACAAAGCTACCCCTGTCATGATTAACTCTGGAATTCCTTTTCCCTTTCGTTGTTGAGCCTGATTGTGTCTTGCTTTTGTTATTGTATGTCAAATCTTGGATGGGTTGTTCCGAAACGGGTTGTTGATCTCATTGTAGCGTGGCGCTGGTACAATGACAAATAAAACTTCTTGTATCTTATAAAAGGATTTATTTCACATAACTTACTGGATTGACAAACTGTTACGATTAAATTAAATCAAACTAGTTATAGTCATTATTGTTATAGTTCAGGAATAATGTGGGAATCCCCTAGGCTAGAGTCTTCCATAAACTGGAAACTACTGGAACCCCATTACCACAGTTCAAAGTGAAGCCCCTTTTACATCACAGGTCCCTGCTGGAGAAATGTTTTATGATCACATGGTTGACAGTTACAATTAGTATGTTTGAAGGAGTCAAGATGAGACCTTCAACTATGAGTGTTGTCAAGCATGGTAGTGGTAGCATCATGCTATGGTGTTAATACATTGAACCAAGGGCCTACATGTGGTTAGAGTACTAGTTCCAAAATAATCAAAACTAGTCACAGTTAGTGTGAACAGAACACACCTGAACTGGTTTCTCATTGGATCAACTTCTGGAATTCAAGGCCATTTTTGTAGCAGAAAACCAACAAATGAAGTGACCTCTCCCAGGTGTGCTTGTTGAGGGTTAAAAAAACTAGGTAAAGGTGCAACTTGTAAAGGGACCTTTGCTATAGTTGTATCTATGGTTATGAATAATTCAAAATATTTATCAAAAGTAAAACATTCCTTTGACATCCTACTAAGCATCTAACTGCCTTTTGGAGTTGGTAAGTAATAAGCACCAGATGTGGCTTGAAACTGTAGATCAGGATTGCATGGTTCTCAAATCTGCTACTCAAGGTCTGCTGCCCTACTGGTTTTTTAGAAGTTATTTCTAGATCAAATCTGATTCAGATGATTGAATCACCTCCTCGGCTTGGCATCAGATTCTGTTGAGGTCTGATAGCAGCCAGTTCATTTAAATCAGGAGGATTGAAGGAGGAAAACATCTCAAACATGCCAGAGTGTGGACTTTCAGAACTAGTATGGGGACTACTGACAGTACTCATCGAAAAGTTTCAACAATATGGTAGATTACACAAGATTTAATGGATGTTTAATGAGTGACTTCAAAACTATGGTTAAATGAACTGTTACAGTAAGATATCTACTTGCCAGGTTAGAGTGACAGAGAAAAAAAAGGCCCTACAAAGATATGAGGCCTTACGTTTCTGTGTGTGTCTGAGAAGGAGATGTCTTAAGATCACAGATGATGAGTTGTGTAAACTCATCAAAACCATTTGGCTCATGGCAATTTAGTGATACATAAAGGAGTTTTTCATTTGAGGCAAGGGATGCATACAAAGAAAGTGACAGGTATATGTGTTCTACATTCCTCTGTTCTTCATATGGCATGTGTGCATGTCTACAGGTGATGCAGAATCCATATAAATGATCCCCTCTGGCATCAATGACATCTTGAAGGTAGGAAATCTAATCTACAGGCCATAAATGATTAGATGGTGATACACAGAGGAAGGATGAGATGATAACCCAGATAAAATGTTCAGGTAAAAATGGCGAATAGACATTTTTTAGCTTTCGGTGACACTTTGTCACCTTTGATTTGACTTAAGGAGATGCATGGGGATTTGACAGTGGCTACTGCAATAAAACAGCAAAGAAAAGGAAAAAAACTGGAAGGAAAAATACTGGTAAAACATCCACATCAGCTCTTTGTCATTTAGTTGTGTACAGGTTGGACCTGACTACAAAAGGGCTGTAAACGGATGCTGGAACAGCTGTTATAAAGTTATACCATGTTTACACCAGAATCAAAAGAACTATAAGAACTATGGAATTTTACAACTTGTTTACATAACTTATTTTTAGAATAAAGGTTCCTCATAAAACAGATAAGTAGTTGTTCCCATTAAAAAGCAGCACTACTTCAATACACTGTAAACATGAATCAGTTTTGTATTCAAACCCCAGTGTCACATTTTAGCTATGTCCCATTTACTCAGCTTGATTATCTGTTTCCCTGGATTAACTCTCTTCTAATTTCATTCCCGTCTGTTCTGATTTTCCACCTGCTGCATCACCTGACCTTCGTAGGCCCTACATCTGCTTCAACTCCGCTCATTATTGAAGTGAATTTACGACCAGTACACCACGCACACTTTGGCAGACTGTTGTTCCTGTGTAACTCCAGACATTTCATGTCCTGCTAAAATGTTTTCACTATTGTCCAAAGGTTCTGTTCACCTGATCATCTATGCTTTGTTTGTCTTTGAGCAGTAAGAGAAGCAATAGAAGAAAACAAAAGATTATAACAATATTAATAATCATAATATTAATAATAACCATGGTTCAAATTACGGCAGAGCTAGTAAATTTGAACCCAAAGGGATGATGGGCTCCCTCGGAAGTGACCCTTACATCGATACAAGAGCCAAGATCCTTTTCACACCGGGAGAGTCTTGGCCACGACATGGCTTCCTTGCTGTGTTCTTTGCTGGACTCGCAAAATCACAACATCCCTCAGGACTTCCGCCGTCCTTCCCGTTTGACTCGCAAGATGACTAGATCTCTCGAGACTTCAAAGGTCACGGTTGTTTATGCAAGCCGCCATTAAACCAAAAAGAAGGAAATCATGTTAGATATCGCTGTTTGATGTCATTCGGTGTGAAACCGAGGTTACACCATTTTGGTATATCTGATATCAGTAAAAATAGATGTTATTGAACATCGCTTCTGAAAAAGCATTAATGATATTAAGATCCTGCCTTTTCTTCTCTACCACCAAAACTTGTGTGGTTGGAGATGAAAACAACAGCAATGTTATCTGCAAACTTTACACTATAACTGACACAGGTTCTTGCACAGATAAATGAGTAGTGTATACTGAAGAGTGCTCAGGACACATCTTTGTTCTGCCCCTAATGTTATTGTAATATGGTCGGGTTAGAGCTACTCTTATTTTGAAATTTGTTTTAATTAGAAAATCTGTTCTAGGAAGTGACAGGAAGTCAGCTATTTTGTTTTAGTTCTCTGTAAGCCACATGAGATGAAGTTCATCCAGTTACATCTGCCTCTTTGTGCCATCGACATTACCATCTGTAAGTTTTCATTTGTTTTAAATTCCTGGATTATATCGCCGTGGCCTATTAAATCAGCTCTTGCTCCACGGTCGGAGATAACCGTGACACTAGCTACATGCTAATCCAAAGCTAACAGACTTTTCCAGCCATTTTCAGTAAGAAAAATAGAGTGACTCCAAAAGTAAAGGTACGTCCGGCCTGCTTAGTAACATAATCATAACTAGTGTAACGTGAGGAAATATGGGTTTTCTGTCACAAAGGTGGTGTTTGACTCAGCTGGGTCAAGAGCTGGGTCGCTGAGAACTTTCACCCACAGATTGAGACCTTTGCAGACATGAAGTCTGCTAGAGTCTGCTGGAAACCATAACATCTGCCACCTGCAGTCTGCCAGAAGATGTGTTCCCAGGAAATGTAGTCATAACAAGTCTTAAACTTCCTTTTCTCTATTTTAATGATAAAGATTAATCATTCTCATTTTGCTCATTATAAATGTGTTTTAATCAAATGAATGATTATTATTCTTTGGGTAATTATAATGGATTAATGAATCCATACTTAATTAAATAATGTTTGAGGATGTTTGTTAACGACCTTCACACACACTCAAGCACACACACACTCAAACACACCCACACACATCTGCTCTCACAGTAAACTCCAAAACACATTTGCTGACGCACACGTTTTGCTTTGAGAAGAGAAAGGTTTTTGGTAAGTTTCAGTTCTGAGTTCAGTTCGTGTTTGACAACGAAAGAGGGTGGACTTGTGAACAATGCCCACCGGCTCCTTTCTCCCCCCCTCTCACGCTATCCCTGCCAAGACAGACAGGAATAGCTGAATTACAATCGCTAACGCAGACTCGCCCAGAGTCTTTGATTTTCTGAGTAATTAAACTTAAGAAAGCGCATCTGCGAACACTTTATCATCAACGTGTACCAGGGGGCATCTCTGGACCGGACCGGTGGACACCTTCGTCTTCTCTGCCAGCCGCCGGTGTCACCTGGATGAAACATCGTCCGTTGACGGTCCGGATCTGAACGAGGGTCCTCGTAGGGTGAGGCAGAACACGATAGATAGCGTTGATGCATCTTTTCCAACAAAACCTAAGTTTATTCAGACCATCACTTTTCACTCAGACACCTGTTTCTTCCTGAAGCAAAATCAGACGCACACACGCATTCATCTCACCTCATTTTCAATTCTCACTACACTTTGCACACACGCATCCATAATCACATCATATCACTCTCAATCTTCAGCACCTCCAACAGAAGGTCTATTTGAGCAAGTTTACGATATCAGCTGTTAAAGATTGTTCAACAAAGTTGCCCATGTTGATTGTTGTTTCATATGATTGTCATTTCAAAAATCATTAGTTTAGTTTGAAGAATTAAAACTTTTAACTTTCAAACTTGTTTCTTCATTGAACTGAAACACAGACACACGGATATTATCGTTAGTTTATCGATGAAAACAACCTTTGAGTCTTCTTAAAACTATACAATTTGGTTATTAATTTAATAAAATTAATATCACAAATTAATATGTAGAATGGTTCCTCTTTCATAAAAGAGCATAAACCATAATTGACCAGCCAGCCAGTCCTACATAATTGACCAGCCAGCCAGTCTCTACACTAGGTAAGCTGACCAAGGATATCGGGCTTCGCTGATCCACTGTGGGGTTGAAAAATACACGTGTAGGCCTTTGTTGATGGTCCCTTTTTCGAGAGCTGGAGACCAGTGGGACAATTGCTAACCCTGCTGCCCCGGGAGACAGGAACAGCCAGCCGCCTGCTCTAACTGTTCCCGAGCAGGAGATAGGAGAAGCTGGGCACCCGCTCAAGTTTCTTATGCCCCACCAACATGTTTAACCAAGCAGTTAAATGACACAGCCCCCCATTCAACCAGCAAAATAAAGTACAGAAATATTATTTTACTTACTGATAAGAAGCAGCAGAAACTGCTTGGATGATCTGTTATAACCACAGCTTGTCTTTTGTCCAACTAATTCCATGATTAACATTTCAACACGAACACACAAAACTAAAGTTCGGAGAGTCTAAATGACCGAACATCTATTAACGTGAGGCCGAGGCCTTTCTCTGGAGCTAGCTCTGAAGTTACGTGGATGCTCATTAATTATTCATATTTTTAAGCATTAGATTCCAGATAGATAGATAGATAGATAGATACCGTAGATAGATAGATAGATAGATAGATAGATAGATAGATAGATAGATAGATAGATAGATAGATAGATAGATAGATAGATAGATAGATAGATAGATAGATAGATAGATAGATAGATAGATAGATAGATAGATAGATAGATAGATAGATAGATGTCCTTTATTGTCATTAAATGATTGTCCATTCAACGACATTACCTAGAGATTCACATTAGGCATCCGCTAAAAATACTGAGAAAAATAGCTAAAACAAGTACAATATGCACCATGCAATAGAAACAAAAACATTACAAAAATACAATAAATAATATCAATAGAGTTGATTTTTCTGTCCATTCAGGGTTCTAACAGCCCAGGGAAAGAAACTCTTCCTCAGTCTGTCGGTCCTGCAGCTGAGGGATCTGAACCTTTTCCCAGAGGGCAGCATGGCAAAAAGGTAGTGGTTTGGGTGGTAAATGTCCCTGGAGATGGTCCTTGCTCTAGTGAGACACCTCTGCAAGGCGATAGTGTCCAAGAAGGGAAGGGTGTATCCAATCACCTTTTCCGCCACTCTGATGACCCTCTGGTATCTGTTTTTATCAGCTACTTTGCACCCCGCGTACCACACAGGGATAGCGTAAGTCGTCACGCTCTCAATGACTGCTCGATAAAAAGACATCAAGAGGTTGGTCTGCAGCCTGTTCCACTTCAGGACCCTCAGGAAGTGCAGCCACTGTTGTGCTTTTTTGACCAAGGCAGTGGTATTGATTGTCCATGACAGATCCTCAGAGATGTAAATTCTGAGAAACTTAAAGGAGGGAACTCTCTCCACCTCAGCTCCTTTAATGCAGAGAGGGCGGGGGGCATCCTTACTCCTTCGGAAGTCAATAACCATCTCCTTGGTCTTCTTGATGTTAAGAGAGAGGTTATGATCATCACACCATTCTGATAAATGGCAAACCTCATCTCTGTATGCTGCATCATCGTTGTTATGATAAGACCTACAAGAGTGGTGTCATCTGCAAACTTAATGATCTTATTAGAGCGATGAATAGGAATGCAGTCATGGGTGTAGATGGTGAGCAGCAGGGGGCTTAGCACCCAGCCCTGAGGGGAACCGGTGCTGAGCATTAGAGTGGATGACCACTTGTCACCAAACCTGACAGCCTGTGGGCGATTGGTGAGGAAATCTTTGATCCAGCCACAGGTGGTAGGGGGGAGGTTCAGATTAATCAACTTGGCTACAAGAATGTTCGGGATTATGGTATTAAAAGCAGAGCTAAAATCAATAAAAAAGCATTCTAACGGAGGTGCCGGGGTTCTCCAGATGTTGCAAAGAGGAGTGGAGAGCATTAGATATGGCATCCTCAGTAGACCTGTTTGCTTTATATGCAAACTGGTAGGGATCCATGCTGGGTGGGAGGAAGTCCTTGATATGTTTTTGCACCAGCTTCTCAAAGCACTTTGTCACCACCGGTGTGTGTGCTATGGGTCTGTAATCATTGAGACTGTTGATTGTAGTAGACTTGGGGAGTGGGACTATTGTTGTTGATTTTAAACAATATGGAACCGTGCCTTCAGACATGGAGCGATTGAATAATTTGGTAATGGACAGCTGTTCTGCGCAGTTCTTCAGCACTTTGCCAGGAATACCATCTGGACCAGCCGCTTTCCTCTGATGAACAGCCCTGAACACAGTGCGAACCTGTTGTTCTTGAAGTGTAAGTATTTGTGTATCTGAACTGAACTCAGCAGGTGATGTTATAGGAGTGATGTTAGTTGTGGGGAAGCTGGTATTCTCAAAACGAGCAAAGAAATAGTTGAGTTCTTCGGCTAATGAAGCTCCTATTTCAGTGCTAGATCTGCTATCCTTGTATTTGGTAATATGTCTCAGTCCTTCCCAGACCCTCCTTGGGTTGCTGGCAGACAGATGTTGTGACAGCTTTTTGGTGTAGCTCACTTTAGCCTCCTTGATTCCCTTTTTAAGATCAGTCCTTGCCCGCCAGTACTTGGCCTGGTCTCCCGATGCGTATGCAGCATTACGTGCCTTTAATAGTACCCTGACCTTACTCGTCATCCAGGGTTTAGAGTTACAAGAAGAAGAAGAAGAAGAAGAAGAAAATATAATTTCTATAGCGCCTCTCAAGATAAAAATCACGAGGTGCTTCACAAATACAAAAACAAAAAATAAAAATATGTAAAAATATAAAAAAGCATTTAGAAAATGTTTAAAAACATATGTAAAATGAGCAAAAATAAGCAATTACGATTTAAAAGAAAAAAATGTTAAGAAAGAAAGAGAGTGAATAGGAAACAGGGAAATCAGTGGATCCTGAGGAAGGTGGAATAGGTGGGGAGAGCAGAATAAAGAGAGAGTGGTGAAGAAGGTCATACAAAAGCCAGCTTGAACAAGTGAGTCTTCAGCTGCTTTTTGAAGGAGACCACTGAGTCCACTGATCTCAGGCTCAGGGGAAGAGAGTTTCAGAGTCTGGGGGCCACAGCAGCAAATGATTTGTCACCTATGGACTTTGGCCTAGTGCGTTGCACAACCAGTAGGCTTTGATCACTGGACCTCAGGGACCTGCTGGGGGTGTAGGGAATAAGAAGATCACCAATGTAAGATGGTGCTTGTCCATGTAAGGCCCTATAGACCAGTGCCAGGATCTTGAAATGAACCCTGAAGTTGACTGGCAGCCAGTGAAGCTGGAGGAGAAGCGGTGTTATGTGGGTGTGTTTGGAGGACTTGGTCAGAAGCCGAGCACAGGCATTCTGAACCACCTGTAGATGGTTCAGGGAGGTTCTGCTTAGACACGTGAAAAGAGAGTTACAGTTGTCTAAGCGTGAGAAGATGAAGGTGTGGAGAACTGTCTCAAGTTCAGAGCGAGACAGAATGGGACTCAGCTTAGCAATGTTCCTGAGATGGAAGAAGGAAGAGCGAACAAGAGAACTGACATGAGAATCCAGGGTGAGAGCTGGGTCAAAGGTCACATCAAGATTCCTGACGGAAGGTTTGGTGTGAGAAGCAAGCTGACCAAGAGAGTCTCTGACTTTGGGAACCAGCTTGTCTGGGGCACAGATGAGGATCTCAGTCTTATCTTCATTCAGCTGAAGAAAGCTCCCAGCCATCCAGGTTTTAATAGAGTCTAAGCAGGTGTGTAACAGCTGCAGCTTAGACATCTCATGGGGCTTAAAGGAGATATACAGTTGGATGTCACCTGCATAAAGATGGTAGGAGATTCCTTTGAAGGAGCTCGGGATGTGCTGAAGAGGAAGCAGATAGAGGAGGAAAAGCAGAGGCCCCAGCACAGAACCTTGTGGGACACCATGGGTAAAAGAGGTGGTGGAGGACCTAAACTTGGATACGGCCACAGAGAAGGAGCGCTCAGAAAGATAAGAAGAGAACCACTCCAGAGCAGATCCTGATAGGCCTACCCAGTCTCTCAGCCTCTCCAGCAGCAGGTGATGGTCAACTGTGTCAAAGGCCGCAGTCAGGCCCAGTTAGGGTACATCCGAACCTGCTTGTGAATGATAACAGTGTCCATGCAATGTTTGATATAACAGAGCACAGCATCTGTGTAAATTTGAAGATCCTCATTTTCAAAAATGCTCCATTGTATATGAGCAAAACAGTCCTGCAGTTGAGCCATGGCTTCATCTGTAAGAGTATTAATGGTTTTAATAATTGGCCTTGTTCTTTTTTTCAGTGGTATGTATGCAGGTAGGAGGAGCAGAGAGAGATGGTCTGACTTTCCAAGTGGGGGAGAGAGACGGATTTATAAGCCTGTTTAATATTTGTGTAAACATGATCCAAGATGTTGTTTCCTCTCGTGGGGCATTTCACATGTTGGACAAATTTAGGCAGCACAGTTCTCAAGCACGATTTGTTGAAATCCCCTGCTATAATGTGTACTCCTTCAGGATATGTTTGCTGCTGTTCACTGATTTTATAATATAAATGATCAAGGGCTAGACTGACATTGGCATCCGGTGGTATATAAACTGCTGTTATCATCACAACAGTCAGTTCCCTGGGCAGATAAATCGGTCTACACGTGACAGATATCGTCTCTATATCTGGTGAGCAGAATGTAGCAGAGATCCTGCTGTTCGTACACCAGTTGTTGTGTGTGTAGATACACAAACCTCCTCCTCTACGTTTTCCAACTGAAGCTTTCCTGTCGCTACGGTGTAGAGTGTGGCCCGGTAGTTGCACTGACGCATCAGGAATGTCCTCTCGTAACCAGGACTCCGTCACGACCAGAACGCAGTCCCGAGTGAGTGAATGAGCTGTGAGTAGTAATTCCAATTCGTTAATTTTGTTGACAATAGATCGTGAGTTGGTCAGGAAAATGCTTGGGAGTGGTGGTTTAAATGGCTGCCTCTTTAGTCTGGCTTGCAGGCCAGACCGGCAGCCCTGCTTTTGTTTGCGTTCCTTCCGCCTCCTACGATGCGTAACTGAGCCAACAACGATCCACGGAGCGTCCAAAGGCCTTGCTATATTCGGAGGGATGTTGTGGGACCTTTGATACTCCTTTGTCATGGGCATCCGGCAGTTGTATCCGATGCTGTATAGTTCCCCTCGGTCATACGTGAGTTTTGCTCCGCAATAGTCCATAATAAAACATAAAAAGACAACACAAAACATGGTAAAAAGCCTAAGTGAAGAGCTCAGAGCCGCTGCATCTGTGCGCGCCGCCAGTTGCACTTTTTTCTGGTATTAAACAGAATATTTTCAAAAAACTCACCCCCTCAGAGTTGTCATTAATGTAAACTAGATCTATTAAACCTAAAATGTTTTTTGAACCAGGCTGTAAACATGCTTATTTCTTCTGTGAAATTGACAATTTTAACATGGGAGTCAATGAGGATTAGCTCTCCTCTGCTGCCATACCCTAATGGATGAAAGTGGAACTGCTAATTTAACCACTTCCTTTTTGGCTTCATGTTTGCTGCAGAATTACGGAGGCTTGGTTTCTAATGGTGCTTACACGTTGGTTTACACGGCACGGTCGGGGTTTGGTGGGACTGGATGGTGTGAGTTTAGTCTCAAACGGGCGGTGTAGTGTTCACATATAAATCTGAGGGACTTCTCAGGAATGTGCAAATCCCCGAGCGTGTTTATTACGCACAGGAAAGTCCATGGTCCTCTATAATAAAGTAAACAAAGGTGGGCATGAGCTGTGCTGCTTTTGGAGACTCTGAACCCCATTATGTTATTAATTTGCTGTGTGTGTCCTCATTATCTTGGGCCACACACACACACGCACAGTTCATCCTCTGGTCCTGTTCCCGCTGAGCGGTAGCTCCGTGCTACAGACAGAGAAGTTTACTTGACAGCACACATCATGAAAATGAATGAATGTGGGGTGAGAGAGAGAGAGAGAGAGAGAGAGAGAGAGAGAGAGAGAGAGAGAGAGAGAGAGAGAGAGAGAGAGAGAGAGAGAGAGAGAGAGAGAGAGAGATTTGTGGTTTTACACTCAGCAAGGCATCTTTAAGGTTCAGGATAAGGACACACCCTCTACACCGCAGGACACAGCAAGGTGAGGGCAGAGGAGTGAGAAGAGCTTGAGCCATGTCCACAATCAATTTTTTATTCAATGTTTGCAGTTGGGATCTCTCTCTTGCTCATTCGCTCTTTGAGCCCTGCAGAGAACAATTCATGGACAAACATCCTGCAGACAAACATGGAACAATCTTGTATAAATACAGGTATGTCTAAGTTAAAGTTAGTCAATGCTTCAAAGGATTTTATAATAATAATAATAATAATACCAACACAACAGAACAGAACAGGAGTTTTTCTCTGGTTACTGTGGTTGTTTTTCTCCATTTGACCTAATACATACATGTATATTAGTGACCACATCATTTTTGTTTTCATGTATTTCTAAATAATTTATGCAAACTCATGACCTGCTCTACCAAGCAGGTGTTTGGTCTTGCACCGTCTTGGGATGTCACAATATGTCCCATGTCAAGAAGCCTGGCCACCTTCATTTTGTAAATGTTTCTAAATAAATGTTCCTAATTTAGATTCGGTTCAAGTTCATTCATATCGTAAATGTAATGTTGCTGCTTTATTACAGAACGATAAAAGTGTTGAAAAGAAAAACTGTTGATTCATCCGATTCCCTCCAGTTCTGATGAAGAACATACCCGAGAAGTCCTGTAGTGATTTCATGAGACATAAAAATTACAGATGAATTAATATCGTCATTTCACAACATTAAACTGTGACTTTTACAACAGTCATGAACATAACTTTATAATGTAAAACAAGCAGTTCATTCTGATGTCTTCAGGGGGATTTCCTTTTAGATGATGAACCTGAGAACAAGACTTTTTTCCGGTATTAAACTCTTAAGTTGAGAAGTGAGTTACATAAAGAGAAGTATACAGTAGGCAGGTTAAAGATGCAGCCAGCTTAACTTCATTTTGTCCAGCAGACACGTTGTTATGGACTGAGTCATTTGCATGTAATAAATATGAAGATTTTCAGAGTTTACATAGATTTATTTGGCAAATGCTTTTTCTCTAAAGCAACTTAAATTGAGGATTAACCAACACAGTTAATGAACCTAAACATACCTGCTTTTGGTGAGTGGGAGGAACCTGGAGCACACACAAAAACCCACGCATGAACATGTTAACTTTTCTCAGAAAGGCAGCAAACCACTTTTCATATGACAGAGTAATAAAAAGTGCTCCATATAAATACAAACATTAAACAAAAGCAAAAATAAGATCATTTAAAACAATGGGAAGTTCTAAAGGACTAAAAAAAATCAAGGAAGGGACTAAGGCCAGGAATATACAGTTCCTTAACTGTTTTTAAGTCACTCTTGAAAACCCACCTCTTTACCCTTGCTTTTGACACCTTGTGAGATGTCGGTTGCTATTTTTAGTTTTGACTTATTTTAGCTGTTTTGGGGTGTTTCAATGCTGTTTTTATCTAATTTTTATTCTTATTATTGGGCTGTTTTAATTTTATGTCTCATGTGTTTTATTTATTTCTCTTTGCTGCTTTCTGTTTATTCTATTGTTTTAATGTATTTTCTGTACAGCACTTTGTTCCTGTGCTGGGTGTTTTAAAGTGCTTTATAAATAAATGAACTGAACTTTTAATGATGCATATGCCAGTTTATATGAAGAAGAAACACATTTTATAGCAACTCTCAAGATCACAAGAAAAAATGGCTGCCTCATGTAACTTGCGTTGATTTGATGTGTTGTTTCTGCATGTCCCCCAAAATTAATGCAAAGTGTTTCCACAGTTGGAGAAGTTGACTAAGCAGACACACTCGCCATGGTCACACTGTCTCTAGTCTTTCATAGTATTTATAATACCACCACCCTCTTTTTTCTTCTGTGATCTCAAAACTAACCAGTTCTATTGATCACTTCTTTGTTAAAAGTTAAAGTCCCAGAGTCATCATCACACACTGGTGAAATTCATTTCTGCATTTGACCCATCCCCATGGAGGGGAGCGGTGAGCTACAGTGGTGGCCGCGCTCGGGAATTATTTGTGGTTTAATCCCCCAATCCAACCCCTTAAAAAGACAATGTGTAGTTTTTACCATGAATTTCTGAAAATATCCATCAAAATGTTGTTTAAATGAATGAAATGATGCCCAGTTGTTGTAAAATATTGGCAGCTTTGTAACATACAACTGTAAAAATCTGGTCTAAAATACATGGGAAAACAGAGCGTTTTTATTAAGATTAGAGGTGAAGAGTGAAGCTGTTTACACATGACCACAGTTCTTCTGTGTTCTGCTGTGAAAAGTAGTTTTACATTCAGGGATTTACATAGTTGACACGTTTTAAACAACAATTAAAAATTGTTTGTGTGAACAATATAATTTTTATCTTCTCATGTGGATAATTGTAAAAATGTGTTTATTGCCTTGTTGTCACCTGTGGTCTCTGATTTTCTCTGTACACTCAAAGAAATAAAACAGATTTACTTAAAAATGTTATGTCAAGTGGTTCCACACGACTACTTTAAGTAACTTTTAAGATATTATGTTACTTAGTGTGAACTAAATACTGTTAAGTTAGATTTACATACGTGTATTGGGTAAATTTAACTTAATTGCACTGCTTAGTGGTACTTAGCTTTGTTGCTTTAAACATACATAAACTGGTTAGGTGATATCTTTGTAATACTGTTACTTAGCTGGAACATGACTTTGCTGGTTTAAAATTACATAAAAATGTTAAGTACTTTCTTTTCAATACTTTTACGTATAAATAATTTCCACAGGTTTTTTCCATACTAAGTAGCAAAGTTTCTTATAAATTACTTAAAGCAGTTGTGCGGAACCACTTGACATAACATTTTTAAGTAAATCTCGGTTTTATTTTGAGTATGACACTTAAGAAATGAAGACAGCACCCAAATTATCAATCAAAATCCTGCCGTTAATGAGAAGATTCAGTTTTTATAAAAGACAAAAGATTTGTTTAAAAAACTGAAAGGCTTAAAGGGACTTTACGGAGTTTTTAATTTTTATGCTCGCGATTAACCCCTCAGGCCAAAAGCATAATGGTAGCTTCAATAGTAGGCTCGTGCACGAGGCGTGCATGCTGTACGTGCACACTCCTTAACAAAAATAACAGCTGAGACAGTCCCTTGTGTGTGTGTGTGTGTGTGTGTGTGTGTGTGTGGCCCGGAGGACAGAGGACAGGAAAATGTGCAGCTAATTAATTAAATAATTTGGTTCTGTACCTTTCTCTTCAGCACAGCCGACAAAGATGGGTCAGTCCTCCTGCATGCTCAGATCATTCCATTCCCTTGCTTGAAAAATTGTTCCAAAATGAAAGTTGAACCCACATCTTTTTTATCTGTGAATTCAATGCAGTTTGGTGAGTCTCAAATAAAAATTTGGGCATCTTACTGTAAAAAAAAATACCATTAACGTAAAAAAGAAACTCTAAATAAACAGTTTACATCCAGAGTTGAACCCAGGTCTTCTGCACAAGAGTCCAATGTCTTACTAGGTGAGCTAAAGCGCCAGTGACATCCTTTATATCTGTAACATTTATATCCTTGATGACAGCTGAAACAACATTTAAAGAACGGTTCAGAGCGAAAATGGCTATTTTGTTGCTAATTTGCAGGAAATATCTAGAAGAAAGTTCTACAGAAAGTAGCTAAGGGTCCTCAGAAATGTAGCTAGCTTTGTCACTAGGCGTTAGGAACAGCGACAAAGAGGCACTGCCTCCCTCTCTGCTGCTAAAGCTACGGATAGCAAATGTAACAGGCTATGCCTGAGCGTGAACGCGCATGAAGCAGCCTGCTCGACCCGAGCAGCTCTCTTTTTCTGAGATTTCACAGAAAAACAGGCAATCACAGTAAAAATGCCAGGGCTTACTCTACAGGACCAGGGCATTGCAGGAGAATGTATGAAGAAGAAATTTATTATTTGTATACATGTTTTGGCTGTCAAACTTCCATAATGCCCCTTTAAGCACAAAAGCTTCAGACAAAGTGCAGGCTACTAATCAATGCAACGTACTTGTTACAACTTCAAGTGAATATTTTCTGCAGAAAACATTAAAGAACAGTAAAGTGCAACTTGTCTTCCAACTCATTTAGACAGCACCCAAATTACCAAACAACGTCAAGCATTTTACAAGACATTTCAGGAATTGTTTACAAAGACTGACAAACATGAAAGAGCAAACTAAACTCATTTCAAACTGTGAAAATTGCCTGCTTTCTTCAAAAACTAGAATTGTAAAACAGTGCTAATCCATTTTATTTATTTATTAAAGTTTATTTTCATTTATTCACAATTAAAAACAAAACACAAAACAGGTTTATGACAACAAAAAATGAAAAAGGAACAGAAAGAAGCAAAACTTATGTTATCTGTTCCCCTTAACCAAAATAAATGCAAATGACAACAAAGTTATTATAGTTAAAAAAAACTGTCTGACCTGGTTTACTGATTAAGCTTTGGCAAAACGTGGAGAGAAAACAAACTTACACAAAAAAATTATTATTATATTTCTTTTCTTATATTAATGAAAGGAGAAAACAAATAATGCAACATAAAACACAAAAAAATAATAGCTAAAAGAAACAAAGTAGAACATACAGTGTGTGTTTTCCCTTTCATTCTCTCTGCTTCATAAATATGTCTATCTCATAGTATCATATAAGCTAATCATTTCATTTTTAACATGTTTATTAAAGGTATATATTGTTTTGGCATTCTTGATTGCGGTACTTAATTTATTCCACATTTTGACTCCATATATTGATACACAATGTTCCTTTATATTTATCCTATGTTTTGGTATCGTGTATATTTTGTTGCCTTTCAAACCATAACTACTCTTTCTTTCCATAAATCTTATGATTACATTTGTTGGAAGGTGCTGTTTGTCGACTTTATTTATACATTTCAAAATAGTATAATCTACTAGGTCATAACATTTTAATGTTTTTAATTAGATAAAATAATTGGCTGGATGGATCTCTATAATTGCTTCTTGTTATAATTCTTATTGCCTTTTTTGTAGGATAAAAACTGAATGTGTATAGGTTTTATATGTTATTCCCCAAATGTCAACACAGTAGTTCAAGTACGGTACGATCAATGAATTGTATAATAAATATAGGGATTTGTCATCTAGAGACCATTTCACTCTGTGTAATATTGCGATTGATTTAGCTATTTTAGTTTTGATATTGTTTATATGTGGTTTCCAAGATAAATTCTCATCAATGATGACTCCCAAAAATTTAACTTCCTTTACTCGTTTAATACAGATTTTGTCTGATTTTATTAATGTTTTTATATTCAACTTTCTATCACTGAATATCATAAAATATGTTTTATCTGTGTACAGTGAAAGCTTATTTCCATCTAACCATAATTTGATTTTTTTCCAACTCTGTACCACTTCTATCGTTTGATCAGTATTGTCTCCTGAATAATAAAAAGTTGTGTCATCTGCAAATAGGATACACTTTAACATATTAGATGTAGAGACAATATAATTTATATAAATAATAAATAGTTTAGGGCCTAGTACCAACCCCTGTGGTACTCCACAATTAATATTATACAGATTGGATTTGATGTTGTTTATTTGAACTTACTGTTTCCTGTCATCAAATCAACTTCATTTATATAGCACTTTTCATACAAAAAAATGCAACTGAAAGTGCTTCACAGATTAAAATGTCCCCATAGATCCCATATTCCCATCCCAGCCGCCCTCCCCAAGTATAAAACAATTGACAATTACGGTTCCCCTCCCGCACCCAACTTCCAAGGTGGACATACAATCACTCGCACACGCACACGCACACACACACACGTGGACAACAGAGTGAACAATAGGCTGAGTTCAGATGGATCAGGTAATGAACGACACATCATTAGCGGAGTCATCTGCCCTGACAGTAACAGATCCACGGCAGCAGCCAAGACACCGGCCCATAACGCCCAGGGGGGAGGGCGGAAACCCCCACCACTGCCCGGGCACTACCCGAGGAGCGCCCCGGGCTCTGCAGAGGAAACACTGGAGGATTAAAATATATAACTGTAAAATAACAAAAGCTAATATGGATAGAAAGTAACTGATAAAAAGTGATTATAAAGATAGTAAAAGAAAACATAATCATGTAGAAACACTAAGATGTAAGTAAAATGTTAAAAATTAAAGGAGATAAATAGGTGTGTATATATATATATATATATATATATATATATAAACACATATGGCAGGTGATACAGTTAGACTAGATAAATAGTAATCAGTGCCTGTGCTCGGCTTTTGACCAAGTCCTCCAAATACACCCACATCACCCCGCTTCTCCTCTAGCTTCACTGGCTGCCTGTCAACTCCAGGGTTCATTTCAAGATCCTGGTTCTGGTCTATAGGGCTTTACATGGACAAGCACCATCTTACATTGGTGATCTTCTTAGTCCCTACACCCCCCGCAGGTCCCTGAGGTCCAGTGATCAAAGTCTACTTGTTGTGCAGCGCACCAGGCTAAAGACCAAAGGTGACAGATCATTTGCTGCTGTGGCCCCGAGACTTTGGAACTCTCTCCCCCTGAGCCTGAGATCAGTGGACTCAGTGGTCTCCTTCAAAAAGCAGCTGAAGACTCACTTGTTCAAGCTGGCTTTTGGATGACCTTCTTCACCACTCTCTCTTTATTCTGCTCTCGCCACTTATTCCACCGTCCTCAGGATCCACTGATTTCCCTCTTTCCTATTCACTCTCTCTCTTTCTTAACATTTTTTCTTTTAAATCGCAATTGCTTATTTTTGCTCATTTTAAATATATTTTAAACATTTTCGAAATGCTTTTTTATATTTTTACAATTTTTTTATTTTTTGTTTTTGTTTTTGTGAAGCGCCTCGTGATTTTTATCTTGAGAGGCGCTATAGAAATGATATTTTCTTCTTCTTCTTCTTCTTCAGTTAAAAGCTAAGCTAAAAAGGTGGGTCTTGAGCCTATTCTTAAAAGCCTTGACGTTTCCTTCGGCCCTGAGGTCCTCTATCGCGTCATACCCGTGTCAAAACCCGTGCACGCGCATTGGGTCCACAGCGCGCGTGTGAACGGGACTCGCGAGCGGAAATATACATGGCGAGAGGTCATTTGTGCACTGAGAGGGAGCAAACTGTGTCTGTGAGCGCACAAGGATGTGCACAAGTGACAAACCTGAGTGCGCGCGTTGTCAACGAGCACACGGCAGAGGAAAACGTGCGCGCGCGGCAGCCTCTCTGCGCGCTCGGTTTCTGACTCCTGCTCGCTCGGCTGTAAGGGTTTTAGCACTCTGGAGGCGTGGCCTGTGGCAGATCTTCTCTGTCCTCTGATTGGTTAGTGTACCCCGCACTTTACCCTCTACCTATCTATATAAAAAAGTCTGCTATTCAAGTAGTTGCTGGCATAGCTCAGTTGGGAGAGCGGGTGACTCTCGCCCTGGAGGATCCAGGTTCGAGTCCGGGCAAGGAAAATGCAGTAGATGTCTTGTTAATTTTTCTTAATTTCAGGTATTTTACAGTTGTGACCGTTCAACTGTCATTAAACGTCCGAATGTTTGCTGGGCAGTGTTTTAAAAAGTGCACATAAGCTAGATGGTTTCAACCATATAAAATTACATTTTTTGTGATACTGGAAAAATACATACTGAAATAAAACTACTGATTGAAAACTTTATGACTGTGGTTGTACAATATATGACTCACTAATACACTGCAAACTCCCTTAGAGTGGGGCTGAGAGAGAGAGAGAGAGAGAG
>SSNQ01033983.1:132354-149252 GCA_006942095.1 Nothobranchius kuhntae
GGGGCTATAGCTACCCCTGGATTAGTCATTGCACCCCCATAGCACCCCCCAAAGAAATGAAGTTGTTTTTTTTACAATTTAATTTTAATTTAAAGTGTGGATGTGATCATATTTAACATACAAAACAAAAACAGTGACCTTCTTTTGTCATCATAAATGTTCCCAACTGTGCTGAAAACTCTTTCGCTTGGGACTGAAGAAGGTAGACAGCAGAGATACTTCCGAGCAAATTTTGCCAGTCTCTTGAAACGGCTGCTGTTATTTCGCCACCATTCTCATGGGCAGCTTTTTTTCTGTCAATGACTGGCTCCCTCATGTACCTTTCCAGTTCCTCAAGAACATCATCTGATTGTTCTTCCTCACTTGTAGAAGCTGCGAGCATGTTATCAAATAGGCAGTCAACAATACTTTCTGTGCCTACTCGCCTTCTTTTTGGGTCTTCCTCCTCTTCTGTTATAATGGCCTGTTTTGTTTCTTCAGATGTTTGACTCTGCATTTCTTCTTGTAGCCAACTTTTAGGCTGACTGAGTATCTCTTGATCGAGGGGTCGGTGCTTGTATCTGGGATCCAGGAGGCAAGCAAGAACCTCTTTCCTGTTCACTCTCTCTCTTTCTTAACATTTTTTCTATCACAATTTTCTATATTTGCTCATTTTAAATATATTTTTAAACATTTTCTAAATGCTTTTTTGTATGTTTACATTTTTTGTTTTTATGAAGCGCCTTGTGATTTTTATCTTGAGAGGCGCTATAGAAATGACATTTTCTTCTTCTTCTTTGGTCTGATTTAAGTTGATAAATCTGTCTTCCAGACTCTGGAGCATAGCTTTTCTTGCTGTCTGGATGCCAGCTGTATGTGGTCCCTCTGCTTGCAAAACACTCTTTAAAATATCTATAGAGGGCAGAATGCAGGAGGCAGAGGAGTCTGCTTTGCTCAGTTCAAGGGTTACCTCTTCCAAGGGTTTGAGGGTTTTCACTAGTTTTCCAGCCAAGTCCTATGCCCATGGTCACTGGAATAGGCAGTAATGGCCCTCTTCTGCTCCATCATTCTCTCGATCATGTGCAACACAGAGTTCCATCTTGTCGGTACTGACTGAATAATCGAGTGAACAGGAACTCCCATCTCCTTCTGAATACTGGTGAGGCGCTGCTGTGCGACTGTTGAATGATTGAAATGAGTGGCAATTCTTTTAAATTTTGCCAGCATGTCCCCTACAGCTCGCTGTGCACTTAAGCCGTCATTTATGACCAGTTGCAGTGTGTGAGCAGTACAGCTCAGTCCAGGCATTTCAGCAAGCCTCATGCCTTTGACCATGTTGGCTCCGCTATCCCTCAGTACCAGGTGCACCCTCTCATGGTCAATGTCCCACTTTTTTAATAAGTTAAGGAAAGTTTCCCTTATATATTCTCCTGTATGAAAACCAAACATTGTCTTCACGTTCAGCACTAGCTGGATTCTCTGCCGGTTTTTGTCAATAAAGTGAGCTGTTAAACTTACGAGGGCTTCACCAGCTCCAGACCGGCAGTCTGTAGTGAAGGCAAGGGGTCCAGAATTGTCAGCATGAAGAAGCTGTTTAACCTTGTTCACAACCTTTTGGTATGTTTCTCCCATCAACTTTGTGCGAAAATATTTTTCATTTTTCAGTGAATATCTTTGTTCCAGTTTTGCAACCAGTCGTTTAAATCCCACTCCCTCTACAACAGCATAGGGCAGGATATCTGTAGCAATCATTTCCATTAAGAGCTTATCTATCTCTGACCTTTTGGTCATTTGGGCCCCATTTTGCTGTTCATTCAACAACTTGTGGAACTTGTGCAACTTCGTAATCATCTTTGTGCTTCCTTTTAAGATGGTGCCACAAGTTAGTTGTGTTTTTTGACTTGCTTTTGTCTGACCCCTGGCCTACTGAAGATGAGCAGATGCTGCAGATGACATCACCGGATGAATCTTTAGTGAAGTAGTCCCACACCTTACTACAACCCTCTTTTTCCATCTGTAACAAAATAATCAGCATAAAAGTACAGTTATACATCTGTTGATACCAAGACAAAGTAAAATACATTAAATGTGGCATTTTTATACTTAAAGTTTAAAAATTATCATGTAAATAAATGATATCAGACATTGTGGCTCAAAACCAATGGCTCTGTTTTTGTTTGGTTCCCCAGCTGTTAAGGTTTTCTCATTTAGTATTCAAGTCTTTTTTATTTTTTTCCTTCCACTGAATTTTCTACTCCTTTTGTTGTCAGGTTTTTTTCTAGTTATTCTTTTTTCCCTTTGAGATTTCTTTCTTCTTTTAAATTATTTTCATTATAGTTCCTCCCATGTTCCCCTGCTGTACTCTGCTCCCACTCACAGCTCCTCCTCATAACTAGTCCTCGGTCATCTCTCACTCCTCAGTGTATGCTAGGGCTGCACGATATTAGGAAAACCTGCAATATTTGATAACAGTGCTTAATATTGCGATATCGATATTACTCACGATAAATTAACAAATACTAAAGTATGCAGTGTTAATGTCGTCTGGCGTGTGACGTCTGCTCTGGGTTCAAAGCAAACAAAAACTAATGCATGAATTCCATTACAACATAACATTTTTATTGAAAAAATATGCAGCTGCACCTGCTACTGTATTAGCAGCAAAACAACAAACTGCATGCATGCAGTTTCTCAGTTACTTGCTCTTCTAAGACAACCGGCTAGCAGAGCTTCTGACTGACAGTTTATGTGCAGCAGCAAATCAACTATCCTGATTAACAAGGTTATAAAAGCTCATAAATGAAAAATCATTTTGATGTGTGGGGGAACTTTTCCAGGCCCTCTTTAGCAGGGTGGGACTGGGAGGAGAGTGCCGTAGCCTTTTAGCTGGAAGCTAACCGGAGCCTGGGGCTAACATCACCACCCTGTGGAACACTAGGGACATGAAGGTGGGTTGGTTCACCGGCACGTGTCGTCAGCCCGGTTATTATCAGCTGCTTAACGACACCGAGCGGACTCACGTTCACGTTTGAAAGCAGCGCTGATTCCAGATACCTCAGCACAAAGTGCGTTTGTTGCTCTGAGCCAGCATGACGAACAAGGGAACAGCGCCGCTAATGTTCGGGTGTTGCTTTCCATCCTAAGGGTCTACATAGGGGGCGGGCATATTACGTGAACGGACCCATCTGATTGGCTGCATATCAGAAGGGCTACATTTGATTGGTCAAATAATACTTCCGTGTAAAAAACAGAGCTGGTTTACAAAAAGTTGAGGTATGACACGGATGGAAATGTTTGAAACAAACATGTATCGCCGTTTTTGACGTGCTTTGCGATGGGCCTATCGCACGTCCTGTTATCCCGATGACGATAATTTTTTGATATATTGTGCAGCCCTAGTGTATACAGTTCAGTTTCAGTCATACTCTGCTGGTTTCAGTGTCCTAGCTACCTGTTTTTATTTCTGTCACCTGATTTTTGTTATTAAAATACTTTTGAGTTTTACACTTGTGTTTTGGACCCTTTCCAAAGCCGACAGTATTAGGAAAATAAAAACTAAGATACGATAAATGACTAGTATGTGGCAATATATAAGCCTTATATAAAATATAAGGCTGAAAAAATACAATAGATTTATTCTATTGTAGAGAGGAATGTTTATTTTCTCGTTGTATTACCACCCCTACTCCTGCACAGCACTTCATTGCCTTGTTGCCAACCCCCCCTCCCCCGTCCTCAAAAGCGACAACAGTCATGTGAGTTTGAAAAGACTGCTGAAGAAGAGCGGATGAATTTGTCTGAGAATATTCCAGAATGTCTACCAGAAAAAGGCCGTTGTTACTTACTGCCCTGCATGACTAAAGGGGAGGCAGCGTGAGCACTGCATAGAGCTTAATACTGCGGCAGTTGTTTTTTTTTCAGGTTAACTTTTCAATACGAGGCCACGAGGCACACAATACACTTAGGAAGCATGTTGAGGGGAAACTTACTTTTGCCATTGCTTATTTTACCGTTCAACTTACCACTGACACAACAAATATGCTTAAAACTGAAGACTTACCTCCTACTTCCTCATCACCATCGTCTCTGCTTGACTGAATTGCTCCTGCTGCTCTGCTGCATGTGTGCTGTGATGGTGGCTCCACCTCCCGAGGAGTGGAGCCACACAACATGAGTTCATAAAGCTGGCCCCATCTGCTGGATAGGTAGCGCAATATCGGCCATATCGGCCATCTTTTTGGCCGATAGCCGATAGTGTTAATGACCCAATAATGTCCGATAATATCGGCCGGCCAGTATATCGGTTGGGCCCTCATTATCATGCCATTCCTGTAGTAGATGCCCCCCAACAGAGATACTCTGAGCAAGGCCAACTACAGCAGTCAGGGTACTTTTCAGTAAGACATTGTGCAATTTCAAGTTTGAGAAGTTCTATTGGGACTGTTGAGACACGTGAAACCTCAAAAGTGGCTTTGCTACAACCTGATGAGTGCATGTAATGGCCAGTCATAAGCTGGTGTTTGGTTGCCAAAGACACGGTTATGTTTCTGAACCAGTTTGTGTGTCTAGCAACTTTTTAAAAAAATGTGTTCTTAGCCTCGAATCCGATTGTCCATAATAAGGCAAGAAGACCAAACTGGCGAATTATTGAGGGATAATGGGCCAGAAAGTGATGTTTTGGCAATGGTCTTCTATCTGGGCATACTTCTTTGTACCTTTGATGGTGGTCTAAAATCTTACTCTCCAGGTATGCAACTGAGTCACTGTTATGAACAGGACACACAAGCTCAACAATATCCTTCAAATCTAGTAGATGTTCCCAGGCTGGTTCGTTTTCAGGAATGTGTTGTCCAATAATAAGTGGCAGTAGTCTTAATAAACACCAATTTTCATGCGCATTGCCACCAACAGTTTTTTACTAAGAAAATTGTGAGGCAATTTCTGAGGGCGATTAGTCTGATCCCCCCATTTGTAGGGAAAAGACTGAACAAGTTGATTTTAGACTTTCAACAGTGAGGTACTTATTGCTTATTAGTATTCAAAGGCATTCAGCTATCTCAAAATGCACAATACCTTCAAAAGGGTCATGGGCAAGATCAGGGGGGATCCTGCAGTGACCTTGAAGAAAGACAGACTGTCTGCCAAGACACACAAGCTTTTCACCCCACAACAAGCCACCCCTGTCTCACATGCAGTTGCTATGTGTACACGATGGAGCTCCTAAGTTCTCAGAGAAAAGTCACTATTTGTAGCTTTTGATTCAATCTCTGAGCGTGAAGCAGTACAAAATCTGCATAAGTAATCTCCAGAAAAACTTTCCACAAACCCTGCCAATCCGTGAGCTCCGAGGCTGTCTGCCACTACAGACTGGATGGTGCCTTTAATGTTGACTCCTAGATTATCAATTAACACTCCCTGTTGCTCTAAAATGATAAGGTCTTGCAAAAGTGGCTCAAATATTTTTTGATAGCCAAAGGTCCTAAGGTCCTCACTTTTGCACAACAGAGCCAAATAAATAGAAGAGAGGGATGAATGACTACCTGGTGGCAAGTTTCCTAAAATCCAGTAAACTGAGCAAAGTTTATGCTTCTTCCATGATGTCCCCAACGGATTGCAAATTTCAAAATCATCTATATAAAGACAAACAGAGATTCTTAGTTCACCGCTTGAAAAAAACTCATTATTTAGAAAAAGTAAACCATCTTTATAATGTATACTGTTCCTTATTTAAAGAAGGATTTTGATTGTGGCTAGTGACAAATGTTTTCAGTATGTTCTCTTGTTTAAATATCTGCTGTACTGATTTTAGAATAGGAATATATTGAAAGGTCCTCTTGCTTTTGGAGTCGAGGATGTATTCAATTGGATCAATTACTTTGAAATGTTTCCTGTAATACTGTCTGCATTTGAAGGCAGTGGCAAGTGGCCCTTCCTTTTCTATAGCTTGTAACAAAGGGTTAAAAGACACTGTCCTCGTCATTTCTTCAATAATATGCTGATCTAGACAAAGGTCATGATTCTTGAGTATATCTAAAATGACTTGATTTGTCAAAGGCACTGATGCACAGCTCATCAGAATGTGCAATTCTGAAAGCAACTCATCAATTGCTTTGCTGGGAACATGAAAATAGTTTTCCAAATTGAGTAAAAGAGATGCAAAATTGAGCCCTATTACTTTTGCCAAATCTTCTGTCTCATTTGCAGTTGTATCGTGATCTAAGTCTGCATTAACTACAATAGTGTCTGTACTGTCATCAGCTGATGTTCTGACTACAAGTGTTAGCAACACAGATTTTAAAGTCTTTTAAGGTATATGGATTGCGTTTCCTATTTCAATGAGACTTGAATGTACCGTAGATATGTTTTGAAAGAACGACCCTCAAACATGCAATGCAGTCTCGTTACGGTTGTAAATGTGAAAAAAATACTCCTGCTCTGAAGCTATGTTGCAGCATGCACACAAATGGCAGTTAAACTTTGCCAAACTCTCAGACTTGTCTACAGTTCTTTGAGTATGTGATCTGCTTAAGTGGCTATGTAGAGCATTCCATGTTTTGAAAACACACACAATAAGAATAGGCACATGGATACTGCTGTCTACTGTGAACTAACCTGTAGTGCTTTACTAACTGAGCTCGTGATGACACCACTTTTCTGCACAGTTTGCACTGCCACATCAACGTATCTGGGGGAAGCAAAAAAGACATTATTTATTTCCAATATACTGTCAATAAACAAACTATACAATTGACATAATTCCTATTTAATATCAATCTCTTTGGTTGAGGGATATTTTTTATCATTATTTGCAACAACAATGAATTTATTGATCTACATCGTGACTGCATATTGTGTAAATGTGTATGTAATCTGACATTAAAAGTCGAGCGAGAAATCCTATTTTTCTATGTATGAAGTAGCAGTTCATCTTACAACAGCTTACCAAATGCATTTTGCTAGCTACATAAAGTAAGCTGATATAATAGACTGAAAAAGGATGATTTAATCTTTATCAGTTATGCTATTATCTCCATCCGACAACAACTGAATTTGGAATTGTGAGAACAGTTTCACATGCTCAGACAGTATAACAATTTACTGAAATTAGATGCTGGTTATTAAATTATTGGTAACTATAGTAATCATGGGTTCTGATAAATTCTGTTCCTCTGAATTATTATGTCTCCCCTAATAACTTGGGAAAATAAAGAACAAATATTTCCAAATTCACAGGACTTGATGTTCATTAAGAGAGGACTAAACGACCTCAAATAATAGATGGTTAACATTGTGGCATCATCAAGTCATCTCCATGTCATGTTTTTGTTCTGCTCAGCAACTGAACCAGGTTAATTCACTGTGCTGATTGAAATCACCTGGTTTAATTGCTGAGCAGAACAAAAACATTACACGGAGATGACTTGATAATGCCACTATATCACACCTCTGGGTTAAACTGAGTGAGATTACATCCTTTTACAGAACTTTCTAATATGATTAAAAAAAAACTTGCTGGAAAATAGTGAACAGCGTTTTACCATACTTTTTAAATTGTTTTTATGAGGAAATATAAGTAAAAAAAAAAAAAAAAATCACAAGCATGACTATTACATAACTTTCTTGTAAAGTTCAAGCACAAAAGGTGTGAAGAGCCTTAAATGCAATCTCCCGACACAGGGGAACTTAATATTTCAGGGGAACAGAATTTCTCTCAATACCTGATTCAGGCGGTGTTTGCCTTGTGGTTCAGTTAAATGAATCCACGTTCTACCGGAGTTGGCAGTTAAGCACTACTCTACATTTATGCTGAAAACAGAGCTTTGCTATTGCAAAGGAGTCCCCTTCCAAAATTATTTTCAAATTCACGAGCAAGTCCACGTTTGCAAAATTTTAACAGGCGAAACGCTGTCTTTATTTAATACCACTTGCGACACTATTAACTGACGTGTAAACATGTAAATGTAGATGGGCTTTACAAGAAAAATAACTTATTACCTGGTTTTTGGATAAATAATGCAGCTGACCAAAACCGGACGAACAAGAAAAAGCAAGCGTGAGGAAAAAATGGATGCTGCGCATGCACATTGTCCCTTATTTAGGCGCGCAGCTCAAGCAGAAGTACGGTAACTGCAGAGGGACAAACATCTGTGAATTTACTCAACAATGTTATGTTGACACAGTTCAATGGCTTTGTGTAACAACAGAACATAACAGTATTTCATTAAAGTTACACAAACACATTAACAATCTTTGCCAAATCAAGATTATTAAGGACAAAGAACAACATTTATTTTAGTAAAAGCAGAAATAGGCAGAGTTATTATTTTTGATATATATAGGACTGCAGGTGTCCAGGGTCAGGAGAAGCTTTTCCTGGTGGTCCTCCTGGGAGAAATGCCTTCTACTGTTATCATGTTAATGTTATTTAGTTGTTTGATATTTTAACACATTTATCAAAACAAATACTAACTGACAACACTTTCTGGTCATTGATTTTATCACCAGTTTTATTATTACAGATGTTCTTGAACATGTTACATGAACAGAAAATGAAAAGATGGTAAGGAGACAAGATTGTTTATAATACGTTACACTTATTTACAGATCAAAACCAGTATGGACCAGTTATGTACGGTTAAAGCAGGATTAACCTGAGTGACTCTTCCTGGATCATTTATTTAAACTAAATGAGCAGAAAGTCTTTGGCAGTGCAGCTGGATCTGCTGCAGGAGGATCCAGATGTGGATGGACGGCTGGAACAGACCCGTGGCTGAACGTTTCTGGTCAGAGGAACATCATACAGGACGGTCTGCAGAGAGAGCTTTGGGACGCTTCCTCTCACTGTACACTCCATCGTCCATCTACAGCAGGAGTCCTCAATTATAATGGTCCGAGGGCTACACACAAAAAAGATCCAGAAGCAAGAGGGCCGGGGGGAGGGGGGTTGGTATGGGGTGCTGCTGCTATTTGGATTGCTGGCTGTAATGCACATAACACACAAGCTTGCAATATAAAGAAGGACAACACCTGTCCCCCTCCAGCTCGGCTGTGTGACTGCACTAACCTGTCCTGTGTGACCCTCACCATGTAACCCTCCTGTCCATGCTGTCTCTGGAGGAGCAGATAGGAGACAAGATCTCCTGTAACTTAAAATGAACCAAAGCTTCCTCCCAGTTTCTCTTTAAGCTGAATTTAACATCAGTTTATCATCATGAAACAAAAGAATAAAGTGGAACAAAAACTTCTATTTTCTATTTCTCTCTCCTTTTAACTTCTCCGTGTCCCTAAATAAAAGAGACAGATGATTACGCTGCAGCTGCCGTCACTCACCCCGCTCCCTCCCCAAGACCGGACCTCCCGACATCACAGCACTCGGTCTGACTGAGCGCTTCCAGGAGAAACAATAATGAAATTATGAAAATAATAACACGTGTTTGGAGGAGCGCCCTCCGATCCTCTCTCTTGTGTGAGCAGACAATCTCCCGCTCTCTGTGTCAGTCACTGATCAAGCGAGCGGAGCGCGCCGCGCGACAACCCGCTCAATTAACATAATTTACGGCCCAAATCCAACAGAACCGGTTGGGCTGATTCGATTCGGGTTCGGTCTCAGGTTATAACTCCAGCGGTCAGCCCTGCAGTACCACATGAAGGCAGATCAAAGTTTCCTTCCTGGTAAATGTGGAAAACACCGCTCTGACAGATTTGGATGCTGCGCTGGTGCCGCCGTTAAAATAACACAACTACATTCCACTATAATTGATTATGGTACTCTTCTATGATGCAAAACCATTTATGCCCGCATCTCATGCATTGATTATTTGATTATTTTCCTCAGCTCTATCCTAAACCACCCGGTCGGCCGTCAGGGGTGGGGGGTGCGCGCCGGGTTTAGGGGCAACAAAGAGAGGGCTCGCCGGCCGGACGTTTCTCGCAGGCCCCCATTTGCGGACCACTGATCTACAGGGACTGCTGGGCTGGCTCAGACGATGGCTGTTACATCTCTAAGACGTATTCAGAAATATGAAATGAGATGGTTTATGGATCCACTAGTATAACAATTGTGACTCTTCAGCAAATAAAACCACAGTGTTGTTTTTAATAGAGGTATAAATGACTTGCCTGTTAACAGTAGTGGTGGTCTGCTGGGACCTCCTCCAGGACAGAGAATCGCTGACCTAGGCTCATCCTCCAGTGTGTTTGTCCAGGGCCACAACTTCACCAGCACAGATGCAGATGTGCAGAATAGTACATGCTGACTTGTAATAGGTTAAAAAGAGATTTTTTATTGAAAAATGTAAAACAAAACATATAACCTGCAGTACACTGGTTCTGTTCAGTTTAAAGAAAAGCAGCAGGAAAAACTAGAGAATTTACATTTTTAAGACAGATCTAATCATTATTAGGCTTAAGTTGAATAAACAAATGCACATTGAAAACACTTCAATGCTATTTTATTAAATAACCAGTTTAAAAAATGTTTTACCCCCATTTGATGCTAAATAAGAAGTTCTAAGGTCCAATTAACATCAGAAAACATCCTACTGCATTCAACATTTATAATGCAGTTGGTTTATATTAATTACCTACACAATAATACTCTGTAGTAATGTGTTGTGTACATTTAACCAGTTCATTCTGTAGCTTAAAATATACATGAAACCATCTTAAGTTAACATGTAAGTCCTGAAAGCTTCTAGAATAAACAAAGTTACTTTACCTGAAAACGGCTGTGAACAAACGCTGCTGATGGAGGTGATGCTGCTGTAAATATTCCTGCTCGATTTTCACTAGCTTTAGCATTTTTCCTTTCGTATAGCTGCTGCCACGGCTGTGACGGGACCAACGGGCCACCGTAGAGGTGAAGGCTTCACTGTCCGAATTCAGAGCCGCTGGGTTCCGGTTTTAGCGGTCGAGCAAGGACCCGGCCTTGCTAGACCGGCGAGGACTCATCCTCACAAGCAGAACACAGTTCTTCACTGTCTGGAGGAGAGGATTTGGATTTTCTATAATGATTTATGACAAAATTCCTTAACCAAATGAAAAACTGAACCAAGTTCATATTTATATAGATGGTAAACTGTAGTTTTACTTCATTTCAACTATTTTAATGCCGAATCTGGCCAATACCTTTAAATAAATAAATACACCTAAAAATAGTATGTGGGTGATGGTGGCAGAGGAGTTTTAAGCGCCCACCCTGTAACAAGGAGGATATCAGGCTCATTTCCCACTAAGTCTGCTGTAGTTGTAAGTAAAAAGTAAATGTAAAGTACAATAAGAAGTTCAATGATAGTTTTAGTTGTACATTAACATAAACAGGTTTAAAGTGTAGTGAAAAAAGATAAAATGAGATAAAAATGCTAAAAGTTGTGAAGAAAACGTTAATTTAATACTTTTCTACACTTTGGGTTTTAGTTCTAACTCTTGGTACAATCAGAAGATGTTTTCCTGAGGAATGGAATGCCTTTTTGCCATCTGTTTTCAGATGCGCTAACCACACGTCACCACTAGAGGATGCCAAATTAGTGTTGCGCATCACACAACTTAAACCCAACAAACCCAGGTCCACGAGCACTTCCGGCAACAAATCCACCCATCCATCCATCCATTTTCATCCGCTTATCCAGAGTCGGGTCACTGGGGCAGTAGCCTAAGTTGAGAGGCCCAGACTTCCCTCTCCCCAGCCACTTGGGCCAGCTCTTCTGGGGAAATCCCAAGGTGTTCCTTGACCAGGTGAGAGCCGTAGTCCCTCCACCATGTCCTGGGTCTACCTTTAGGCCTCTTCCTGGTTGGACGTGCCCGGAAAACCTCATCAGGGAGGCATCCAGGAGGCATCCTGACCAGATGACCGAGCACCCTCAACTGGCTCCTCTCGATGTGGAGGAGCAGCGAATCTACTCTGATCCCCTCCCGGATGACCGAGCTTCTCACCCTATCTCTAAGGGAGAGCCCAGCCACTCTGCAGCAAAAACTAATTTTGGCCGCTTGTGTCCGCGATCTCATTCTTTTGGTCACAACCCAAAGCTCATGACCATAGATGAACATAGATCAACTGGTAAATTGAAAGCTTCGCCCTCTGACTCAGCTCTCTCTTCACCAAGACAGACTGGTGCAACGCCCACATCACTGCAGATGCATCACCAATCCGCCTGTCAATCTCACACTCCAGCTTTCCATCACTCATGAACAAGACCCCGAGATACTTAAACTCCTCCACTTGGGGCAGAACCTCATCCCTGAACTGGAGAAGGCATTCTACCCTTTTCCGAATCAAGACCCTGGTCTCAGATTTAGAGGAGCTGATTCTCATCCCAACTGCTTCACACTCGGCTGCGAACCGATGAAGCAAACAGGACCACATCATCTGCAAAAAGCAGAGACCTGATCCTCAGGACTGTCATAGAGTCTATAATATTTTTATTTTATGATATGAGCTTGGGGATGCTGACAAGCTCACCCTTTTTCCCAGATGGGTTAATTAGGCCCGAGCAGCAAAGCTGCGAAGGCCTATTGTATCTGCTCTGCTCTGTTTATTTATTTATTTTTTCTTCTGCGTCTTTGAATGGCTTTTGGGGGGTCTTAGCATATCCAAAAACTCACCAAATTCTGGCTCAGTATAGAAAGTGCTAGAAATGTACATATTTCATTGGCGATGTGAAGGTTGCTAAAAAAGTGTTTTGACAGCGCCCCCTGGAAAATTAAAAATACCCCTCCGCTTTGACCTTTTTTTTATAGTAGAGTGATGAAACTTGGTACACTTGTAGAACTCAACAATACGCACAGAAAAGCCTCTTACACCCATTGTCAATATCAAACAGGAAGTTGGCCATTTTGGACTAAAGTAGCGATTTTGACCCCATTTTGGTCATTTCTAGGGTCTATATTTGGTTATATAGTTTGGTCATTTTTCGCACGATCGTCTCAAAAATAGTGTGCGATCGAACAGAAGTGATGGACTATTCAAATGAGAAAATAAAATTGACTTTTCGTAAATACTGAAGGGGCGGGGCCAGGCCTCAAAGTTCGAGCCAAAAAAATTCAAATAGCTACAATTTCATAAATGAAAGAATTACAGTTAAAAAAAATTTCTAAGGACATTTGTCATCGCCCCCTGAAGACAAATGAATGGTCGATTGATGATGTCAAACAAGCCCCGTCCCCTCAGGACTTAAGAGGTCAAGTTTTACTGGGAAATTTTCCAAAATTCGCCCTTTCGAATAATCACCACAAACTTCTAGCAGGTAACTGAAGACAAGTTGGGGTTGCTTGGCCTCACTTTATGGGAGCTTTCGAAAGACAGCGCGGCTGTGATGGTGTGGTGAAGTCAAGCGTAACGCCTTGGCCATACGTTTGCCTCCCATTTTGTCATTTCTAAAGATATCCCCACGAAACTTCTGGTGGGTGATCCTAGTCCGGCCCCCCCAAAAAATATGATGTGAAAATCCAGTGGGTGTGGCCTATATTCTGAAATAGCGCCCCCTAGGACCATTAAAACTGTCAGTCCCAAGCCATGCTTTGACTGAGGATTACGAAATTTGGTACACTAATATAGTGTCTCAGGACCTACAAAAAAGTCTCCTGGAGCCAAGCGCAAAGTCGCACAGGAGGTCGGCCATTTTGGTCCAAGTACTCGATTTAGTGGTTTTCGCACACGTTTGGAGAATGATGCCCCGTCGCCCTTTTCACCGATCGCCTTCAAACTTCTGCTATATCCTCTTAAGACATAGGGGAAAAAATTCAACTGTCGGATTTAAATAAGTGTTAAGGTGTGGGCGTGGCTAAGCCTCAAACTTTGGCCTGTCGCCACGCCACTCTTTTTTTCACAGCTCCCTATTGGACTCTTTTTACCCAATCACCAACAATCTCTGGCAAATAGCAGCAGACAAGTGAGGTCACTTGATCTATAGTACTGGCAGGTTTCGAATAAAGGCGGGGCTTTGGGAGCATGGCAAAATTTGCCATCACGCCACGGAAATACGTTTGCCTCTCATTTCTTCAGTTATCGTGATATCGCCACGAAATTTCTGGTGAGTCATCCTAGTCTAACCCCTATTAGAAATGGAGAACTGAAGTTTGTGGGCGTGGCCTATTTTCTGAAATAGTACCCCCTAGGACCATTAAAACCAGTAGCAGTTTTAGGCACGGGCAGACAGGGCAGTTGCCCGGGGCGGCATTTTTTCATGACACAAAAGGGACGCACAAGCGCTGAGTAAAAAATAAAAAAGAAAGAAATCTGCGCCGCACCGAAGTTTTCTATTCTATCTGTCATATCACAGTGTCTGGATTGGAAATAGCAAGTTGGCGTCCCCTGCAGCTGCAGGCACTCCTGCTGACTGAGAGGGTTCAGGTGTGTGAGAAGAGGAAGGGGAGGGGTGCGGCAGGGGAATTCACCTCTGGGTCTTTCCCAAATGAAATGAGCGGGTAGAGGCTGAATCAACTGTATAACTTTTATCCAACCACGCCTCCATCCACCAGCCAGGAACGAGCTGGCTTACATTCAAAACAACCCAGCCAGACCGTCAGATCACACGCGAACGCAAAAGCTGTTCGATACAGGACCATCACACCACAGCCGATACTCGAAGCTGGTAAGTGATTACAAAATAGTGATTAATAAGTCAAAGATGTGTCGTTCATATTTATCGTTTTTTATTCTCCAGAACAACAGCCGACAACCCACGCAGCCCCAATATCTCAGCCCCTACCACCTCCTCCTTCTCCTGCGCAGGCGAATGGTAACGATCAAAAAAAAAAACTGATTAATAAGTCAAAGATGACTCGTTCACATTTACCGTTGTTTTTATCCTTTCAGAACAACAGCCGACAACCTCAATATCTCCGCCCCCACCACCTCCTCCTCCCCCTTCTCCTGCACAGATGAATGGTAAGAGATAAAAAAAAGGTGTTTATTAACTTCAAAGATGATTCGTTCATATTTTTCGTTGTTTTTATTCTTACAGATTAATCTGACAGCGACTCTGACCGTGCTCCTGAGCAGCCAGCCGGTAAGCTGTTTCACAAAACCGCTCCGCAGCGTATATTAAATTTTGAAGTAAAAAGATTATGTTTTTTTACCCTTTCAGATGAAGAGGAAGAGAACGCCCCACCTCCTGCACCCGTACAGAGTAAGTTATAAATTTATATATATATAATTTATTAAAAGCTCCTTCATTTTATTTATTTTTATTTATTTTTTAATCAGAAAATCGTATAAAGAAGAAGAAGAAGAAGCGGAGCAGATTTACACCCCTTCAACGGCTGAATCGGATGAAGTTGACGTACTTATTGCTGCAAGTCAACTCCGGCCTGGTCGATGTTGTCCAGCAAGTTCTGGCTTTGTAAAAGGAGGACGACGCAGATTTTTTTTCTTCATTTTTAGTAGGTTTTTAATGTCTTTTGTATCATGAGTGAAAATTGGTTTGATGAACTTTCAGATTTGTTTGAAGTAGATGATGACTTGTTAGATAGAATTCTAGCCAGCCAAAATCCTTCAGAGGAGGAGGCCGAAGAAATTCTGTTAACTGACTGGTTTGATTTAAGCGGACTGAGTGAAGTAGATGAATTAGCTTCAGATAGTGAGATTTTAGACGATATTTTAGCATCCCATGCCGTTTCAAACGAGGTCGATCAAATTCTATCAAATTCAGATCAACCATCTCCACATGCTGTAGATGAAATTTTGAGACAAATAGAACACCAGCAGTGCGGAGGGGGCGTAAACGAGATCGATCAAATTCTATCAAATTCAGATCAACCATCTCCAGAAGCAATAAACGAAATTTTGAGGCAAATAGAACACCAGCAGATCGGAGGGAGCGTAAACGCAGCTTTTAACCAGCGTGAAATTAGAGAGAGAGTGTCTTTTCAAGCAATCAACGACCCAGCCGAGTTTTATATTAATCTGATGCAAATATTAAGCAGGTTTGCTGAAAGAGGAAGCCAGATCGCACGTTCCAATGATAGGGTACAGTTTGAAATTAATACTTTGCACACGACGCACCACGTTAATTTTGATTAAGACGGATCAAATATGTTAAATCAGCTTCAACATTTACTGGATCGATTAGTCCAATCTAACGAAGCATTAGAGGCCGACAACGAATTTAATTTCAGACTGCAGGTGATAAATAACCCTTCTGGCGGCGGGAAACGAAAAATCGAAACCATTCTGGATCACGAATTAGTCAATAAAAAACGAAACCATCTCATCTGCCCTCCAGAGACCAATCAGCCGTTGTGTTTTGCGCTAAGCATAGCCGGACTGTTAAATCCCTCAGCGAGAGATACAGAATTATTGAATGTGGCTAAAAATATTCACCAACAGGCAGGGCTTCAGGAGCAATCAACCGTTTCATTTAGCGACGTGATTCGATTTGAAAATATTGTTCAAAGAAAAATAATCATTTTTTACAGATCCGACAAAATCATTTCTAAATTTGAAACAGATTTTAGCGATCGGTCAAATCCGTTGTTCATTTTGCTACTGAATCAGCATTATTACGGCATAAAAAATATTGAAGGTTTCTTAGGAGCCAAATATTTTTGTTCATGGTGCTTTACCCCTTATAATAACATGAATGGACATCATTGTAAATGGTTCTGTCGCGTGTGTAATACCGATTTATGCAAACGGACAGAAACGTCTCTCATCACATGTTCTGATTGTAATCGAATATGCCAAAATGTAATATGTTTTCAAACTCACAAAACACCTGTTTTCAGGCCTCAAGCAGACAGGGCAGTTTCTCCTTGCGAAATGTTTAAAAAATGCACCATTTGTAAACAGACTTATTACATCGCTATGGGTGGAAATGGCTCACAGCACGTTTGCTCAGCGAACAAATGCATCGTTTGCAAACAGTCGGTGGTCACGGATGATCATCGCTGTTTCATTCAGCTTGAAAAAAAATGACGGTTTA
>SSNQ01033984.1:0-15000 GCA_006942095.1 Nothobranchius kuhntae
AAGAGACAGCCTCCCTGGTGAGGGTTTCCGGGCACATCCAACCAGGAGGACACCTAAAGGTAGACCCAGGACACGGTGGAGGGACTATGTCTCTCACCTGGCCAGGGAACGCCTTGGGATTCCCCCGGAGGAGCTGGCCCAAGTGGCTGGGGAGAGGGAAGTCTGGGCCTCTCGACTTAGGTTACTGCCCCCGCGACCCGACTCTGGATAAGCGGAAGAAAATGGATGGATGGATGGATGGATGGATGGATGGATGGATGGACTTTAAGAGTCAGAAGTATTCTTTGTCTCTGAGTGATGTCAGCTAGATGTAGTTTGGTCACACTAAATATGAACTATTAGCTCACATTAAGCCTTTCCTATCCTCAGGAATGTAATCTACTCCAGTTACTCAGGAATGTAATCTACTCCAGTTACTCAGGAGTGTAATCTACTCCAGTTACTCAAGAGTGTAATCTACTCCAGTTACTCAGCTGTATAATAACCCAGATCACAGCAGGAAGTGGATCACATGTAACGAAGGTCAGACATTCAGAGATTTTGGTCCTCTTGAAGCACACACACACACACACACACACACACACACACACACACACTACTTTCTACGTTTTAACCTCACATTTTAGAAAGTCTAATCTTTTTTCTAACCCATCAGTCACAAATAACACCTTCAGTGATGCTCTGTCACCTTAGAGGCATCACTCCCGCTGGATTCTTTATCTCCCGACTCTCTCTGCGAGCTCTAGCAGCCTCAAACATGATACCTGTGATTTGATCGCTGATCAAAAGTATTCTCGTATAGGTAGCGAACACAGTCACTTCCCGAATCTCCCATGAGCTTAGCTTGAGTGTTGTTGGGTTTAATTTTTACCGGGATGTTGTGTTTGGAGAAGATTCTTCTGTTTCTCTGAGACTCCTGCCACATATGGGATGACGGTGCCTTTGCACCTGTTGTCCTTTCTTTGCTGGTTGCAGCTTTGGATGCTTTTCTAGACTTCTTTGTAGATTTCAAAAAGGCCCTGGTAGGTACCTGCAGTTTCAGAGAGCTTCCTTCACGTATTTCTAACCCTAACCCTTTCTTCAATCTTTGTGGGAATGTTCTTGGCCCAATGGTGTAAAGTCCTGCTGACTGACATTTTGTGCTCCAGTGGGTGATGGGAGTCGAAATACAAATACTGGTCTGTGTAAGTTGGTTTCCTGTAGACTTCAATGCTGAGCCGTCCATCTTGTTCAATTTGCACAGCACAGTCCAAGAAGGGCAGTTGGCTGTTGTGGACATCTTCCCTGATGGACTTGATGTTCTTGTCCATGGCATTAATGTGCTTGGTGAAGTCTTCTACTTCCTTTGTGAGAATATTGATCCATGTGTCATCCACATACCTGAAACCAGTGGCTTGGTGTTTTTCCATTGTAGGAGTTCAATGCTCTGGCTTTCACTTCCATGTAAATGCTGGTAATGGTCGGTGAATCACGTGCACCAATAAAAACAAGGTCAGTAACATTCTCCAGGTCAGCCCCATGGTATACAACAGAACTACGCAAAATGAAAACAGATGGCCGTGCCCTGGATCGTCTGTTAACCTCCAAGGGGTTGCTTGTTCATACACTGGCCTACAGGGACCATCAAAGAACATACTCTAGAGCACTCACTGCCGCCAGGTCAAAATATTTTTCACAGAAATGTTTAAACAGTGCTGGAAACTCAAAGCAGCTATTCTACACCATAAATTCACTGCTAAACCCTCCTATAAATCCACATGCCGACACTGGCACAGACAAATGTAATAGGTTAATGGACTTTTTTTTTACCAACAAAGTGACATCAATCCGCTCCTCCATCAGTCGTACGGCTCGGCATCCGTTTGACTCCACCCTTCCACATACATTAAATACCATTTCCGATTTCTCAGCAGTCACCCAGACAGAGGTGGAGAAAACAATAAAAAGCATGAATACCTCAACCTGCTCCATTGACCCTCTCCCGACACAACTGTTAAAATCAAATATTACAGTCGTCAGTCCATTAATCACTACAATTATTAACCAGTCATTACTCAGGTCAGGTTCCCTCAGCCCTCAAAACTGCAATAATCCGTCCCCGCCTAAAAAAGCCCTCTCTAAACGCTGAGTCGTGCAGCATAGTGTGCATCAAACAAAACAAACTAACAAAAATACCATAATCGGTGTAAAGAAAATTGAAAATAAACACAAAAAGTGATCCGCATCACCTAAAAGTAACAGGAGAAATTGCTGTAGAAGAGCTGTGGCAGAAGATTGTAATCTAACAAAATAAAAAAGAATCAACCCACCTGAGAAAAAAAAGAAGCTGAACATGCACCCACAAGCTCATATCACAAAATAATGGTGGTGTAGCGTCATGAAGGGACTGTTTTCCACCTAAAGGTCATTTCCCCTCTCTCCTCATGAAGAACTAATCTCCTTGAGATATTGCTCAAGGCCTTTGATGCCTCTGCATCTAAACGGTTCTAACTAGCCATTTGCCTCCCCCTACAGCTCAAGAGAAGACCAAGAAGAACTCTTTTAGAAATCAGAAGAACTCTATTAAATAATAATTAAATAACATCTGTTAGTCCAATAATAATATGAGCCCAATGTAAATCAGTCTGTGAAATGACAATGTGTATTACTTGAATTATAATACTGTAATCAGTAGTATTGGTATAAGAATATAATCTTAAACAGCTGCACTAGACACTCTGATGACACACATAACGCTAAAGTCACATGACACATTTCCTTTTTCTCGTCCAATCAGAGCTTTCGTTCTGACGCGTGGCGTGGCTTTGTCCGGTGTTTATACAAACCCCTTTTGTTGTCAAATTCTGATTCGACAGTAAATCAAAACATCCAGATCACAAAACTATGTCCCATGCCGTCTTAACTTCAGTTCAAACGTTCATAACTTTTAACCACAAAGAACCTTGACCAGCAGGATAATAAAACCTGTTGCAAGCTACACCTGAACTCAACGTTCCTTCATAGTAAAAGCTGAACTCACTGACCCTTCAGGGTCCCGCTGACGCCGTCACCACCTGTCGCTCACCTGGAGGCATTCCAAGACTAGTCTGTCGTATCGTACGCCGTTTCATCGGCTCCGGTACCAAGAGGGGGGTCCGAGGACCTAGCATTCTGGATCTGAACGGAGGTCTCCTACAAGAGTATGTAGAGCGGCAATATGGCGTCTGAATGTGGTTTTGAAACTCCGACTGTAGTTTAGAGGACAACATTCGCTCCCACACAGAACTAACGCTTCTTCGAAAACGAGAGTTCTGATAACAACATTCCACATTACACCATCCATCTTGCCTCATTCACACCTAGATCCATTCATCACACAGAGTGTTTAGAGTTAGTTAGCCTTGTTTTAAATTGTTTAGAAATAAATCTTAAACTTTAAAACTTCTCTCTCTCTCTCGTCTCTGGGTTAATACGAAGTGTTACCTAATCCCTGCAATAAAACGTTCCGATCTTCTGGTTAAAGTAATATTCAAAGATCCACCAAATTGATTTCATATTTTCTATGGAATCTCACATTTTATGGGTCATCACTTAAGATGTAACTGTCATGATGCACCCCGGCCTCCCTGACTGTGTCTCTCCTGCCTTGATTACCCTTATTGTTCTCACCTGTCCCTCATTACTCTGCCCAGGTGTTCCTAATTCCCTTGTGTATATATACCTCCTTCTTTGCTCCTGTCAGTTGTCGGATCATTGTCGTTTGTGCATGTTCGTTTGTCCTGTCGCTCCCAGTCTACAATTAAACATATTTTTATTTTTTCATCCATTTGCCTGCTCTTCTGCCTCCTGAAACCCACCACCACACATGGTCTGCCATCTCCCCCGCAGAACATGACAATAACTAATGAATCGTTACAGTGGCAAATGTCATAGGCTCAGTGTGTTTTGCTCTCCTTCTGCCAGAAAGTCCACCTAACTTACGCCATCAGAGCTAAAATAGAGAATGTGACCAAAACCAAGTGACTTTTTTCTTTTTTGATTCTTTGCATCTAACACGGGAGTTAACTAACAACATTAATTCTCAACTTCACATAGATTCAGTAAAATAAGAGTGTTGCAGAGTACATCAACAATGTCTAATGGTATGATATACCGTAAATCCTCTAATACAGGCCCGGGCCTGTATTTGACTCAAGCTCATCAAGCTCCAGGCCTTTACTGGAAGGAGGACCAGAACTCCGCTGACTCCGACACCGGCCAAAATTGGAGACCCGGCCTTTAATTGAATACCTGCCTGTATTAGAGGATTTACGGTATTTAAAGAGAATAAAACTCATATGTCACATAGAAACAGTGAACGTGCAAAACAACAACTGATGGTGATCTTGGGTTCACACAAACCTTAAAGTGTTGAAAACATAATAAATTTTTCCAGGAATAGACGTTCTCAGCAGGAGATGCAATTAGTAAAAATGTAGTTTGTCTAAAATGGTCGTACTTCAGGAAACAAAGTTATACTGAGGAAGAGCCCTAATTAGATTAAAGGTCAAGCAGAGGAACATAACCTAAGTGTGATAAACAACAACTAAAGTATTTATAATCAGAAAACAGCGAGAAAGAACTGACAGCCTTAAAAACTATTAGATGCACATGTAATTAGGATATTTTTAAAATAATGTGACCATCAAAGAACATGTGTTAGACCACAGAGTAAAATACATGCTACTGAAGACTTAACTTTCTTGTAGGACGATTGTCTCCTCACAACGCTCGTCTAGCAAACAATAAAAACAAAGATGAGTCAAGAGCTGCTCTCTCTGTTAAATAAAGGAGATAAGAAAGTGAGAGCTGATTCACTCTAAAGTAGAGGCAGAATAAAGACTGAGCAAAACGACAGCAAATATTCATTAGCCTGCTAGGAAGGAGTTAAATATTAATTACATAAACAGTAACTGATGACAGAGATAGACAGATAACACAAGGTAGAGACACTTTTCATAACTTTAGAGAACTCTTCAGTGTAATTTAACATCTTCATGTAGAAGGTAACTCATCATGAATTAAAGTTACTGAAATCATGAACACAAAATCAAAGTTTAGGTTCACTTCCATCATAAATGAGGAGATTTGTTTATAATGCTCATTTGTTAGGAAAGTTTCAAAGTTATAAATGGACTAAACACATGGTTCGAGTGGGAGCCTTTGACCTGTAAGAAGAGTAATGTCATACGATAACAGCATAATGGATAGAGCCACGGTAACCTAGAAATCTCCCATGGATAATGTTTCTAATGACAGTGTCATTTAAGTTTATGAACAAAACATTAATCATCTGTCATGGACTGAACTAGAAGGACCCGTAATGACACCAAACACTGTAAAGCACCTTTAAAAGTCTTTATTAGATGTGGAGTTACCAGAGGAGGGCGAGGCTGGAGACCGAGTCGGAGAGGAGGCGAGGGTCAAAACCAGACCGGACAGGCAGGTACAGGGAACAGGCTGGAGACGAGGTAGAGGACAGGCGAGGGTCGTGGTGGCAGGCAGAGTTCAAGGCAGGGGTCAGGGGTGAAAACGAGGTCCGGAGGCTGAGATGAGGCAGGGTGAATGGCTGGATGGCTGGTCCTTATGTAGCAGGGGAAGCAGGTGTGTGTGACGAGCTGAGGAGTCAGGAGCAGGTGAAGTGGATGAAGCAGGGAAACGGGGCTTGTCAGGAGCTTGATGAGGGGACCAGGTGTGCTGCATAAGGCTGATAGATTGGGAGTCATGACATCATCACTCCCAAATTTGGCATTTCATTTCTGTTCATTTAACCGCCTATCAGGGCTTACTCGGTACATTCTGCTTAATATCGTTTAGGTTTACGCTCATGATCAAGGTTTTATTGTTATTCAGCAGACAAACCAGCGCCAGATAGTTATATTATAATGAGGAATCAGCTAACTATCTTACTTTTGAAAAGTGTCAGGCACCACCGAGCTCTGTGTGTCTGAATAGGTCAGCGTAGCCCAGCAGGCCTCCTTTACTTGGGTTATGATAAGGAAACAGTGAGATCTGGCATGCTAAACTGAGAAATGGCCGAATCTCACTCCGTCACATGAAAAAAACAAAAAAACAATTGAATCTTCAACATTTAAATCCCATTTCTAAAATAAATGCAGGTGTGTAACAAAGATTTTTAAAACTTTATCTTGTTTTCTGAAATTCGAGTTATAAAATTATTATGGAAAATTTATGTTTATTAATTCTTGATCATGGACTCAATCAACTGAATGTAAATGTACCGCTCCATGCCTCTCTGCATGCTCACTCATTCAGACACACACACACACACACACACACACACACACACACACACACACACACACACACACACACACACACACACACACACACACACACACACACACACACACACACACACACACACACACACACACACACACACACACAATTCTTTCTTTCTCCACTCCCATCTCCCTATAGAATAAACTCTGTGACCGGATGTTTGAGGCGTTTTGCCTTGAATAAAAAACGCAACTCTAGTTATCTTTGTTGTTGTTTGTTTGTCCTAGATGTTGTCTGCTTTAATTGTTGTTTGAATGGATGAGAGAGTGTCTGGTCTTGCAACTCATTTGCACACGTCTCAATTTGGTGGTCAGACTTTTAAACTGGTGGGCTGATAAGCGAGCCCCGCTGTGGGTAGATACACAGTTGGGGCGGATTCGTAAGCCTGAATCTGACCTCATGACGAAGAAGAGACGGTGTGGTATCTATATGGGGAAAAAGAACACACAAAATACCTTTTGAGTTAATATTGTACACTGATGGAAATGTCAATCCAGGAAATGCGGATTTCATACTGTCTGCCCTATAATAAATGAAATATTTGGTCATTGACAAAAATTTACTCGCGGTATTTGATGTGTTCTGCAATCATCTGTTCATTAAGTGGTTTAAATTTTACCAACAGTAAATGTTGCAATCAGAAACTACATAACTTTTATTTCTCCTCATTCTAAAGTGAACAAGGTCAAGCAGGCTGTGTCGGCAGTAATCTACCCTCTGGCTCTGAAAACATGCGTCCATGTTGATATTTACATTCCAAAAGTGGACAAAGACAGATTCGCTCAACTCAACCTGTCCAGCAACTTCATACTTAGTTTCAACGTGTGCAAAACCCAAATGTAAGTTAAGTAACTTATTCATAACCCATATGTAAGTTAAGGCACATTAGCCTGTTCACGGCCCATGTTTACATTAAAGCAGCAACCAGGAGTTACACTTTTTTGGTTTTTTTGGTTTTTCTTTCAGGAATCATGTTTTAAATAAATTCCCTATAACAGTTTTAATCTGCTTTCCTTTTGTCTCACTTCCTGACCGTTTCTCCCCTTGTTCTGATCACAGAGTCCGCTAATCAGAGATCTGAACAGGTTCCTACATTTGACAGATGCCAGGAAGATTCAGTTTATGACTAACAATATTTTTTAGAGTGTTCAAAATGCAATTTTTGAATTCAACAGGCACTTCACCAGATTTTTCCACCCGGGTGTCGTTTGTCGTCTGCTGAAGCTCCCTTTGTCTTGATTTTAAACGTCAGAGACAAAGATAAACAAACAAACAAACAAAGATAAAGAGATTAAAAAAATGCAGTTTGACAATAGTCACAAGTTTTGTTGGCCTGGAATTACTGTTAGGGTAGATCCCTTCAACTGAAGCATCTATTGAAGTTTGGTCAATGCATAATTTTTCATCTTATTTCTAGTTAAGTAACCCTCAGACCACAGTTGTGTGGCCTCGAGCGGTTCCGAGCACCAGCTGCTGTTATTTTGGGTTTGTGGCAGGCTGTGCTTCCTCTCTGCTCGTCACGGTGAGAGCAGGAGGCTAGGACCCAAGATGCAGAATCCCCAGAGCGACTCAAGGCAGGAGAGGTTTGAGAGAATACTTCCTTTATTTTAAAGGCAGATGCGCCAAAGTCCAGAGGCACAAAAACAAACCCGACTTAATGATAAACCCCTAAAACCACAACAATGAAGCGTTAAAGGGCCAGAATTCATCAGCATCACACACACACACACACAGGTGCACACACACACATACACACACACACACACACGTGCACACACACACATACACACACACACACACACACACCTATATATATCTATATCTATATATATAGGTGACCTATATGCTGCTGACCTAAAATAAAACCTAAAAATGAACCTAAAATAAAATTTTCCCCGTTCAAAAATAAACGCGTTCTTGGTGTCAAAATGCACAAAAGTTTATGTCTGAGGGTGTTTTTGGGTTTAAAGTTTACCAGGGTGTGGTTTCTGCTCATTAAATAACAACAGACAGCTACAGTTTGTAAGCGTGACCCTCCCATAATCCAGCTGAAGTTAACAAAGCTCCTCGGATGAGAAGCGAAACGTCTTCAAGAAACCAAAGAAGTCCCGTTTTGCCTTCATTTGAACCCTTTTGGATTACCATGACCCGGATGACTGAGAACCTTCACCAACATGGTTGCACTGTATATACGGTCACCTTGGGTAAGAATTATTAATAATTATATGCTCCAACTTAACCAGGATTAATGAATGAAAGCCAGATGATTCTTCACTAAGACCAGTGTAACCTGCTCGCTGTGACGTCCTGTTGGTGAATGTAACACATCAGGCATCAAACTGCTGCTCCTGCTGCAGAAGGTCCTGAGTACGAGGAAAAGCATCTGTGTTACGATGAGATGAACATCTTGTTCCCTGATGCCCCCGAGGTTCAGGACACACTGAGTGGGAAGTGATGAGATCAGCGCTCTGAACCAACATGAAAGCTCTGCTTCACAGCATCAGCGTGTTGCACTAACCATCTACACCACTGGCACACGAGGTTCCACGTGTTCCCGTAACAAGCAGGAATGATGATCTGGGAGGTTTCAGCATCGGAGGCTCTCCCTACAGAAGGAGGGTTTAAGGCCGACTTCACCATAACACAATGTTTGTTTTTTCTGCCTCCACACACTTTCTAAACGTCTGTGGAAACCCAAAGGACGTCGTTCATTCATTCGTTCGTTCAGCGAGTTTGATATTAACCCTTTGATGCATAACGGTCACTGCAGTGGACAGGTACTCAAAATTGTTATTTATTTTTGCTGTTAAGCACAGCTGTTGAAGACTTTTTTGCATGCGAGCCTCTCCATTTGGACTTCAGTAAGTCAAGCCAACATACTTCATGTTCAGAATGTGTCACACCCTGTCCTTTCTCCCTGTTTGGTTCAGCCTTGTGTCTCGTTAATTACTCCCACCTGCCTCTCGTTTCCCAATCACCTTAGCTCCCAGTCCTCCTGTATTTAAGCCCCTTCTGTTCTGTGTCTTGTGTCGGTTCATTGTTTCATTGTCCAGTGTGCGTCCTAAATAAATCTGTGTAGTGAATCCTACCTGTCTGCCTGCACGGATCCTCGCCTTAGCTCCGCTCCGCAGCACGTCTGACAGAATGAACCGACCCAAACCCGGTAAAGGATCCAGCGGGGAGATTCTTCCGTGGGAGTACCTGCTCCAGTGGCTTACATTGACCCACCAGCCGGCTTCTCCGTCTCCAGCCCCAGCTCCTCCTCGCCGCCGACCCCGACCGTCAGCCTCGGCAATCCTCGCCGCCCTTCCGGAACCGGATGGGCGTTTGGATGGGGAGACGCTCCCAGATCGCTCCGGCTACGAGGGCACGAGGCTGGCTGTCTGTTCCCCGGGAGTCGGTCCACGGCGTGGGGAAAGACGCTGGACTCCACCACAATCCGGTGTCTCGGGACAAAGCTGTGAGCTTGCATCTGCCCCTGCCTGGCGCGGCAGTTTGGACACGCCCCCGGCCAGACCACCAGTCCCGTCTCCTGCTGAACCGTCGTCTGCAGGCGGAGGAGCAGCACCTGCAGCCCAGCTGATAGAGCTCCAGGCGGAGCTCGGCCGGATCCATTGGCTCGTCAGCCTCCAGGAGTCTCACCTGGATGCTCTAACCTCCCCAAACCGCCAGGAGAAGGTCTCGGGCCAGCATGCAGCTTCCTCGTCTCTGAGCCAGCGGAGCTCGCCGGTCTCCAGGCTGAGCTGGTCCAGCTCCATCGGACGATCAGCCTCAAAGAGCTTCAGCTGGACGGTCTGTCCTCCCTCCTCTCACCGTTCCCAGCGCCACCTGCTCTGTCACAGCCTGCTCCAGCGATGGCCCCGGTGGACGCTCCGCTTCCAGTCCAGCCGGTCCAGGGAGCCCCTCCCACAGCGGCTCCGCGTCCCCTCCAGACGTCAACGGTCCGGCCCAGAAGCAGACGGGTTGGGCCCAGAAGCAGACGGGTCGGGCCCAGAAGCAGACGGGTCGGGCCCAGAAGCAGACGGTTCGAGCCCAGAAGCAGACGGTACTGGCCCGGAAGCAGACGGTTCGGGCCCGGAAGCAGACGGTTCGGGCCCGGAAGCAGACGGTTCGGGCCCAGAAGCAGACGGGACCGGCCCAGAAGCAGACGGTACTGGCCCAGAAGCAGGCGGTTCCGGTTCCAGTCCAAAAGTCAGCAGTCCAAAAGTCGGCGGTCCAAGGGTCGACGGTCCAGAAGTCGAAGGACCAGAAGTCGACGCCCCCGGACCAGAAGTCGACGCCCCCGGACCAGAAGTCGATGCCCTCAGACCAGAAGCCGACGCCCCCGTACCAGAAGCAGACGGTTCTGGTTCCGGTCCAAAAGCCGGTGGTCCAAAAGTCGACGGTCCAGAAGTCGAAGGACCAGAAGCCGACTCCCCCGGGCCAGGAGCCGACGCCCCCGGTCCAGAAGCAGACGGTTCCGGTTCCAGTTCCGGTCCCGAGGCAGGCGGTCCAGAGGTCGAAGGACCAGAAGCCGACGCCCCCGGACCAGAAGTCGATGGTGGTCGACACCTGGTCCTGTCCTGTGGTCGACGCCTCCTCGTGTTCTGAAGTCGACGTCTCCTCTGAAGTTGACGTCTCCTCTGAAGTCAACGTGTCTGAAGTCATCTCCTCTGAAGTTGTCTTATCCACTCCAGAGGTCGACACTCGTTCTACTCTAGAGGTCGACGCTCCCTCTGGTCCGACGTCTCCGTCGTCTCCAGTTCCAATGGTGGTTCTGAAGATCGCTCTGGTCCAGCCCGTCCAAGGGGCTCTGTCCCCGGCCCAGCCTGCAGAGCTCCTCATCTGCCGCAGGCGCCGGCCCCCGGACTCTGCTGGTCCCTGCGGCCTCTCCATCGGTCTCTCTGGGCCCTCCCTCCGGGTCCCCCTCCTCCCGCCCTGCTCCTTGTTCCTGTGGGCCAGGGGCGTGTCCAGGGAGTGGCCTGGGGTAGCACATGCCACCCTTAGAATCTGATTGGCCACCCCAGGTGCCACCCTACTAAGTTCCAGTTTAAATTGACTTTATATTGTCGACAAAAGGCTTGAGTTGTAAACCCCAAAAATAGTGTGGTAGCATGCACCTTTAACATTGTTTACTAGCCCAAGCCTACAGAACATTTCTGTAGTATTAATATTATTTATTAGGGCCGGGACTTTAACGCATTAATTACGATTAATTAATTAGAAAAAAATGACGCGTTAAAAAAATTAACGCATTTAATCGCAGCTTGCATTTCAAGCACGGAGGAACCTTTGTCATTGCACGATTTCATCTTAGACTGAATATCACTGACGCACACAACAATGCACAGTGCTAATGGCTACTAAAACGGAATAAAAACAGAAAGAAGCTGCCTTGCTTGGACTGATGCAGGATTTAGGAAACGCGTCCGCCTCTTTTCTTAACTTGGAAAAAATAAACTTCCAGACAACAACGGAGTCCGTGTCGCGGACATTTTTCAGAGATCGTCTCTGCTGCGGCTGCCCGGTGGCACCGGAACTTTACAAAAATAGCGGTAAGCTATATTTTTAACATTTACGTAACATCTGTGCAGCGCTGAAAGCACCAGACAGAATAATTCTGTGCCCTAACAGTAGTTTATGAAAGTAGTCAGACAAACGAGAGGCACCTGGCTGCCGCTGGGAGAACGCTCCGTGTTCTCACTACTCTGTAAACAATCACAAACAACGTGTCTTAAAGTTGAAAACAGAAGTTTAAGTTAAAACAGAAACACTCTGAAACTTTTCTAATGATTTTCTAAACAATTCTGTCGGGGAATTAAATGTTTCTGAGACGAGTGTCTGTCTAAACATCACATGCATTATTATCATTAAGCAGCAGGTGTGTTGAAGCTGTCATCAGCTAAGGGGTGGATGCTTAAGTGTATCAGGGGCAGCGAGGAACGAGAAAGTTGTGATGTGGCTGGAGATCACACCAGATTCGCTGCAGCAGGCGTGAATCTGCGGGTCTGCAGCATCCCCTTCTTAACGTGACATCAGGACTTCCCATGTAAGGAAGGTCCGCTCACCTGTTCGTCAGATCATTATTTCCTCGCCATGATCTTTTATCGTCCCATCATCCTCCAGTCATCCAACTGGAACCAGTTAGTGTTCTCAGAATATGCCACGCCTGCTCTGGTGTTAAAAGTTAGTACATTTAAGTCCTAGATCATATTTGTGCCTGTTCTACTGTCATTTTGAAGGATTATTATTTATGTGTTTTTACTACATTATGAGTAGAAATGCTAATAAAAACTCCCAATTATACAAACAAGTGAAACTGGAAAAATTAGAATCTGGTGCAAAGTAAAATTTATTTCAGTCATTCAACTAGACAGAGAGACTATTTAAAGGCTCAGGAACCCTTTGCAGGTGTTTTCTATTTGTAATTATAAATTTTAGTTGATTTGGGTTTTGTTTCATATCACACAGTGACATTTGAGTAATTAAAATGCATTTTTTTTATTAAAAGATTTAGTTTACAGTAATAACCACGTCTAATGTTTGATTCTCTGTCTCATAATTTTAATTAAAAGTTTTACTTTGAGAGCACAATTTCCTGAACGATTAAAATGCGATTAATTTAGATTAATTAACTACAAAGCCTGTAATTAATTAGATTAAAATTTTTAATCAAGTCCCAGCCCTATTATTTATTATTTTTTCATATTACCATAAATAGTATTTAGAGTCCCACTCAACTCCAGTTGGCGGCAGTAATGCAACAAGAAGTGACTTGCTAATCACCACAAAACTAAAAGATGAATAGAAAAAAATGGTGATTGTGCAATGTGAAACTGCAAAATTCACTAGAAAGTAAATAAATAAATAAACAATTTGTGTAAATAAATAAATAAGCACAACCATTGGTGCCACCCATGCATAAACAAGTGCCCCACATGGGCCACCCCATTTTAAAAGTCCTGGACACGGCTCTGCTGTGGGCGTCTGGGATCCGCCCTTTGGGGGGGGGGTACTGTCACACCCTGTCCTGTCTCCCTGTTTGGTTCAGCCTTGTGTCTCGTTAATTACTCCCACCTGCCTCTCGTTTTCCCAATCACCTTAGCTCCCGGTCCTCCTGTATTTAAACCCCTTCTGTTCTGTGTCTTGTGTCGGTTCATTGTTTCCTTGTCCAGCGTGCGTCCTAAATACATCTGTGTAGTGAATCCTACCTGTCTGCCTGCTTCCTCCCCGGTCTGGATCCTCGCCTCAGCTCCGCTCCGCAGCACGTCTGACAGAATGAACGCTGTCCACTGAGGTGGACGTGTAATAAATTATTTGTAAATTAACAAAATGTTACAAAAAATATTTGTTGAAATTTGATTAATTCACACCTAAAGATGAATGAAAAAAATGGTTTAAAAAATCATGATTGAAGATTTCATAATTCATGCATCAGAGGGTTAATGAATAAAAGGATCCTAGAATCTTCTGACTAAAACAAACAAAGACCAGGCAAGGTGATATTCTATATTAAATAGAGTATTACAGCTTATAGGTCTCAAGTAGTGTTAATAATATAAATAGCTCTTAAAGCAATTTACTTAACCAAACAAACTATTTATCCAACATTACAACAAGAACGATTGAGCTCATGCTTCTCCTGCTAATCTGACCTCTGTTGGAGTATTTTTGTCCTAATCAGAGTGAAAGTGAAACAGAGGTCAGATCTTTTCACTCTCTCTGTCCTTGATCCCACCTCCAGATTCTCATCAACGGCTCTCTCCTTCGGCCCTGGTGGTAAATCAGACAGTAGGTCCGATGACTGAATCATAGCACTCCTAATTAGAACCAGAGACTGGATCGGATCAGGAAAACTGCTCCTTCCTTTCTTCTAGGAGACCATTTCTTTTTCAGTCATCCATTAACATGAACATGAAAGTGTCTGGATTCAGAGTAAAGTATAAATGATGGGATGTAGAAGAGAACGTGACCCATCTGAGGACGTTTTCTGGTCTCCAGCGTGATGAATGTGTGGCTGTGTTGTCCTCTTTTTCTCTGAAACGGAAAGTTCATGTTCCTCTTGCAAACTGAGCGTGCTTTAGTTTTTGTCTTTGGCTTGGTTGCTATGGAAACTGGCTGACATAAATAGGCTAGAAGTGGCAGAGGGAGAGAGATGTTGCAGTTTTTAATAATGGGCAGAATTTGGGTCATAATATCTTGCATTTTAGATCTATAAATTGCATCGTGTGCCACTTAGGATTCCATTAATCTGTGAGTCCCTGGTTGGTCTTCAGAGAGGCTTCAGGCCATGATTAAAGGACTCCGAGAGCCCCGCCCCCAACAGTCAGAGAAGAGTCACACATCCTTACAGTTTAGTTTGTGTTTATGCCACCTATTGCTTTATGTAATTACTCTCTCCAGTGTGAACATGCTAATTAAGATTGCAGATTTATTTACTACACAGAGCAGCAATCAGCTCCGTCATTCCTCATTCCTAACGTCATTAGCAGCAGCAGCTGCTCCGGCTCCGACGGAACGAGCTGGATAAAAGCGTGTAGAAGCTGTCGTGTGTTTGTTTACTGTGGAAGGTCAGCTGAGACCTGCCTGCGTCCTGAGAAAGTCAGTGCTTTAGAGTGAAACGTGTTCACTCACGTGCACAACAAGAACATACGTAAACGAGCAAGATTATATCTCCATATCTGTAGACCAGTGGGT
>SSNQ01033984.1:19625-40461 GCA_006942095.1 Nothobranchius kuhntae
TGCTTCTAGACCTGCAGAAAGAGGAAAAACAAACAAACAAAAAAAGAAGGCGACACACAACAAAACAACTGGAGCAAGCTATCACTGCGTCATGTCATCTGATGAGGAAATTTAAAATCAACATTGTTTAACTGAACAATCACACGCTAATAAATCACAGTGCATTAGGTGCCAACCACAGCCTCTGTTGGAATTGGGTAAGAACCTTGCTGCAGCATTTTAAACTTTCTGAAGTCTGGCTAAGGCGGATGCACTAACCCTAATCAGCACAGAGTTGGCATAAACCAGAGGAGAGGTAATGAACATTAATAACAGACTGGATGTAAGCAGTGTAATGTGGGGCAGTCGAAAAAAACGACACCTGACAGTAGCGTTGATTTGTGAGGTCCTTAAAGATGTATTTGGTATGGACAGGGAGGGTCGGCTCGCACATTTTCCTGACCCCATTGTAAAACTGGTCCAGACACTTGTACTGCGCCAGTCACAGGGCTTTTTTGGCCCCCTTCTGTAGGTCTAGAACAGGGGTGTCAAATATGCGGCCCGCGGGCCGAATCCGGCCCGCAAGTGGGTTAAGTCTGGCCCGCGAGATGGTTGTGTAAACTTTATTTTCATACTTTACAATGTAGAGTGAAAATAAACGTATCATTGTGAACAAGTTTTCTCTGTAATGAGTATAAATAAAACAGAGCTGCGCTCAAGGCTCACACAAGAACTTGAATCACATCCTGAAGTTTGCCGCCACTCAGGATGTGACTTCTGATATTGATGTGCTGGTGAAAGCTAAAAGATGTTAAGTAAAATGAGTCAAATATACTTTAAGTGCTGCATGAAACTGATCTAGCCATGTGATCTGTAAGCTCTTTGAATCACTAAGGAATGTTTATTTATTTTTTTCTTCAAATTTTCAAGTACACTTCAGGTGATGTACTTGTACTATTTTGGATACACTGTCCTCAGGCTCCAGCCTTGTTTTATATTGATTGTATTAAAACAAAAAAAAAACCAATCCGAAGTTGTTTTTAATTTACCGGTCCGGCCCACTTGGGACTAGATTTCCCTCAATGTGGCCCCTGAGCTAAAATGAGTTTGACACCCCTGGTCTAGAAGGTTCTGGAGCGGTATGGTTAGGGCGAAGCAACAACACAGTCCACTGATTGGGGGACAAGCAAAACACCCAGGCTGGTGACACACAATTTGAGACTGAGAGGAAAGCAGAGGAAGCACAGTTTGTGTTTTGGGGCTAAAAAGGATGGCTTCCATCTTGAAAGAAAGAAAACAAACTTTAATATAGCGCCTCTCTAGATAAAAATCACGAGGCGCTTCACAAGAACAAAAAATTTAAAGCATAAAACAAAATTTAAAAATTATTCATTAAAATGGCTAAAATGAGAAAAAAATTGTGATAAAAAATGTAAGGAAAGGGAGAGAGAAAATGAATAGGAAAGAGGGAACTCAGTGATTCCCGGGAGAAGTGGAACAAGAGCGGAATAAGGAGAGAGTGGTGATGAAGGTTCACACCAAAGCAACAAGTGAGTCTTCAGCTGCTTTTTAAAGGAGACCACTGAGTCCACTGATCTCAAGCTCGGGGGGAGAGAGTTCCAGGGTCTGGGGGCCACAGCAGCAAATGATCTGTCACCTTTGACCTTTAGCCTGGTGCTGCACAACCAGAAGGCTTTGATCACTGGACCTCAGGGACCTGCTGGGCAGGGGCGGATTTTGGACTGAAGATCTGGGGCTTAACACATGCGCGCGCGTGCACACACACACACACACACACACACACGTGACACACACTAGTCAACATCATCATATATATTTGTCTTGTACCACATAATTTTTAATCTGAAGCTACATATTCAGCATTTTCAGGGCAGAGTATTGTTCCTGTTAGTGTTTAGTGTGAGATGATAGTAAATATTCCCGTTCTTTCTCCAACAACTTTACCTGATAGTAAGCTAACTTTAGGCAAACCAGCAGCACAACAAATATTTTCTAATAAGACTCACAAACCTGAGTCAGCACCAGTCTCATCAAAGCTGGGGTTCTGTCGCCGTACTTTTGGTCTAAAAAACGTCCTTATGTCCATCTTCACTCATGCGTTTCAGGCAGAGAGTGTAGAAGAAGCCGGCTGCTGAAGGGCTTCTTCTTCAGTGGTGGAGGCTCAGGCAGGCTGTATACAAACTACTGCCAGCTGCTCCCTCTCTGTTGGACTTTGGTACTGCATGTTACTTCCGCGATTTAGATCCGGGGCTTTTCGTAAACATCCGGGGCTTCAGCCCAAGTAGCCGGGCCTAACGCCGCCACTGCTGCTGGGGGTGTAGGGACTGAGAAGATCACTGTTATGGAAATTTTATAATTATTATTTGATCATTGAATCAATCACCTGAATGTAATATGTATTTCTCTTTGCCTAAATGCATGCTCATTTATTCAGACGCACCCACACTCACGCTCACACAGACATTCCCACACATACACACACATTTTTATATCTCATGTTACAAATAAACTGAGAATTCAGGAGCTCGGGGCAGTAGCCTTGTAGCTTCTGGCTCCTCATTGCAATCTGGATACTTGTCTGTCATTTGTTTATTTTTCTCTGGTTGCAGGCACTGGGTTGTTTTAGCAAACCTGAACCAGCTCCGATTGTGCTGTGGGCAAAGAAAAGGCTTCCTCTGCATCACTCTCACATGCAGCATCTCCTTGTGTAAAGTGCACCAAATCGTTGAACGATGCACAGTGAGCCCATCTGCAGCAGGATGATGCTGTAGGTCTTTGGTGCCGGTCTGTGGGTTGACTCTGACTATTTGCTTCTGTTTATCTGAGATTTTTCTTCGTCTGCCTCGAGCCTTAAGTTGAACTGTGCCTGTGGTCTTCCATTTCCTCATCTTCCAAACTGTGGAACTGAGGTCATTTTTTGTTGTGGTGTCCAAATGTATGCACCTGCCTAATTATGTTTAATCAGCATACTTTCTGTAAATGTTGTTTCACTTCTCAGATCTGTCTCCCATATGATACGCGTACCTGAAACATTTCATCATAACCAACAATTTATACAGGAAAATCATGCAGATTAACAAGGCTGCCCAAACCTTCACATCCCCCTGTAAATTATTGTCAGTCTTCTCATCTTCTTAGAAACTTTTTCCAGTTTAATCTCGATTTTTCTCAAAATTTAAGAGTAACTAAACCCCAAAATAACACCTTTTTGCTTATAAACTGTATAATTGGGACTTTCTAAATGCAATCTTTCTGTTTCTGTGAATTTTTTGACATGTTTGCGTAAACTTGATTAAATCTAGAATCTAGGTCTAAAAACGTCTTAGTGCTGCCCCCTGTGGTAGAACAGTGGCTACTGCATTTTAAACTTGTGATTGACTAATTTCACGTCATCGGTAAAGTCTCCTCCCACTCCCCACACGTGGCCATGCCACTCGGTGCCTCCTGGCCACGCCCTCTTTCATTGCATTTTTCAGATCTTGACAAGGGGTGGAGTTACATTTTCTGATGGGTGTGCAGTCTCTTTTTAATTTATTTATGAAATTTAAACTTGATTCCAAAACTTTTCCTATTTTTTCCAACTTTATTATAAAACTAAGTTTTCTCTTCCTTCTGCCGTTTTCCAATAATAGAATTTCATCATCTACAGTTTGTCTGTCCTGGAAAGTAAACATAGACCTTTTAAGATGTTTGATAGTTCTGAGAGCGAGTATGTTTTCACTTAGCTGTCCCGTGGATGAGCGGACACACACGTGACAAACGTGCGCTTTCATCGTTCAGTTTATTTCACTGCCTTGTTGAAGGTAATCCTGAATCTCCTCCCAGAACACAAAGTCTCAAACGGCGCTCGTGTGTCCAGGAAAACCAAATCGTGAGCGAAAGTGATGAATTTAAAAAGTAAGACTCAAGTCTCTCACTTTTAAAAACAAAAAGTTTAAAAAGAAATCAAATTAGCACTTGGCCAAACTGAAGGAGATGACTGTGCAAAAAACAATGCATGAAAGTCCCGAAGTGGAGCTGGTGGGAACATTTACGTTATCAGCTTACCGACACATCCCACACCCAGAAAATATTCCCATCATGTCCGTTACATTAAAAGTACTTTTCCTTTATCCGTACTAGTTGTCACAACAAGTAGTTAAACGCAGGCAACCACTAAGGCAACATGTGAACTACAACAAAACATTCTGTATGCCACGGTGCAGCTTCCTCAAGTCGCCCTCCAAACCAGACCCAGCATGACCTAAAGCTAGAAGGTCACAGGAGCTACTCACCAGGTCAACTACTCAATAAAAAGTACAAAAACATCGACACTCAAAAACAATACTGAGGTTAAACAATAAGAGGACCCACAGCGGTGTGTGTGTGTGTGTGTGTGTGTGTTTGCTCTGGAAGCTGAAGACACACTCCTGCAGCGATGTCGGAGCAGAGGCTTGGAGGAGGGTTCGCAGGTGGAGGAAGGACCGATCCGAGGTGAATATTTATATCAGGGAGGAGACACAGTCCAGACGTCCTTGCTGGGTCCTGGTCAGTCCTGGATGTGGTGGTTTGGGTCCAGCAGGATGTTTGAACAGAGGACACACGATGTCCCCCCGTGTCTACAGTGCAACATGCAGGACACAGTAGACAGTAGGCCTGTCTGAAGCTGGACTTGGACTGTGTGTGTGTGTGTGTGTGTGTGTGTTTGCTCTGGAAGCTGAAGACACACTCCTGCAGCGATGTCGGAGCAGAGGCTTGGAGGAGGGTTCGCAGGTGGAGGAAGGACCGATCCGAGGTGAATATTTATATCAGGGAGGAGACACAGTCCAGACGTCCTTGTTGGGTCCTGGTCAGTCCTGGATGTGGTGGTTTGGGTCCAGCAGGATGTTTGAACAGAGGACACACGATGTCCCCCCGTGTCTACAGTGCAACATGCAGGACACAGTAGACAGTAGGCCTGTCTGAAGCTGGACTTGGACTGTGTGTGTGTGTGTGTGTGTGTGTGTGGAAGCAGGCTGTGTAGTGTAGCTGTGCAGAAGAAGAGGTGGATGGGGTAGACGGTGTGAGAAAGTAGGTGCGTTGTCTGTCTCTTCATGATGTCCCCTGTCTCTTTTGCTGCTGCACCCGGATGAGCTCCAGCTGTTTTTTGCACTTCTGGTAGTACGTGGACAGACTTTTGTTCTCCTCCAGCAGTTTTTTGTGCTCCTGCACCAGACGGGAAGTGTTCTGCTGGTCCTTCTCGTCTTGGTCCAATTCAGCAATGAGCTCCTTCCTGCAGACACAAGCACACAGATGAGCTGAAGCTCATGGAAGTGATCCATCTTGATCCGTTATGGAGGAACTGGGGGTAACTTTGGTATCTGGGGACTCTGATCCTCATGTCTCAGGACCAACTCACCCAGGACCAGTCCACGAGGCTCAAGAGGACCAACAACCAATGGAATCTCTGAGTTGGTTTCACTTTTACTTTGATTCATTTAACATGAATAAGAACTCAAACTGGCAGGACGAGCGGCTCGTCTCTCCTCTTCCTGAAGCTTTTAGTCTCCAGGCAGGTAGGTGGCTAAAGCGGGTCAGAACCCCCAGAACGGATTTCAAAAACACTTTTCATAAACTTTTTCAGCTCTTAGTAATAATAATAATGCACAGGTTTTATATAACACTTGTAAAATCTACACGGTCAGGACAAATGAACAAAATGAGAAAAGGTTCATGTGGTTTGAACGCTTGACTTTCTGAAGTGAGTCCGAAGCACAAATGTGTTGACATCTTTGTCTCTTCTAACATCAGAAGGGCGTTAAAGAGCATTCACAAGCAGCAACTGTGGTATAAAACAGCTGTGGCAGTGCACGTAGCGATGGGAGTGAGAGAGGAGCGGCTGGGCATTCCCAACCAGAGGGATGAGGGATTTATACACCGGCAACAGAGCAGCACCCGAGGTCCCGAGTGCCGAATGGACCCGGTTACTGCTACAACTGGGTTTCCACCTGTAGACACCTGCTAGCAGGAGCAAAGAGACAAACGGTGGTCTGTATAGAAAACTGAACGACGCTGTGACCTTCTGCAAAAAGTCATTTGAAGGGACTTTATTCTAATGTTCTGATGGTCTGTAGAGTCAAAGTTAAATACTGCAGGTATCAGAAGCTGTGGTTGGTTCTGGAGATGAAGCTGGCTGTGCAGCTCCACTTACTTCCTCTGGATCAGCAGGGCTATCTCGGTTTGTACTTTCAGGTATTCCTGGGCCATCTTGCAGTGCTGCTCAAACACAGCCATGGACTCTTTGGAGTTTGGACACGGAGCAAGAGGCTGGAACACAAAAACACGACAGGTTTTCAGCTGTGGCTCCAGGCTGCGCTGGTGTGTGGCACCAACATGATGAAGTTCAGGGTTTACCTGCAGCTGATGATCCAGAGTGAGATACGCCATGGGAATGGAGTTGTCTGAGCCATTAGTGTCTGAGGAGATGGAGGCATAAGAAATGAGACGCCTAAAAACGGCGATGAGCAGACGTGATTACAGTCCTCGTGTTAGAAGGATCACCAAGACTAAACTTTAATGTAATTAGTCCAGTTAATGTCAGCGAGACCAAAAACGGCGCATGTGTGTGTGTGCGTGTGCGCGTGTGTGTGTCCTGAGGACCTGTGGGATCATCACGGGGGAAGTATTCCCTGGTGCTGGTCTTGTCAGAAGGCATCCTGACGCTAGGACTGGATGACCGGCTGCTGCTTCTGCTCCCCTGCATGAGGAAATCATACTTAATCATCACAGAAACTAGGTCAGATAATAGTCTTCTTTATAAAATAATAATCAAATAAACCAGAGCAATTCCTGTCCAACGTAATCAACCCACAGAGATTAGTTTTGAAAAGACAAAATTTCCCTTTGAGCAGATTCCAAACCACTACGACGTCATAAAGATCCACCAAAAACTGGTTTTTAAACCACCTCAATTCAAAGATACTTTATTAATCCCAGAGGGAAATTAGAGTTTCAGTGCACACAGTTCTGAGATCAGACATACGTACATAGACACATGACAAGAATTGGTGACTGTGGTCATTCGCAACCCCAGTCGCGCTACCGTAAGAGATCAAGAGGGTTTACATGAGGATAGTGTCGGGGGAGGGAAAACAAGGCACTTCAGAGTTACCCTCCACAGGGAGGGCAGCTTTGCTATGCAAAAGAACACGCACACAGACTTCAGACATTATACAACATAAGTGTCCACTAGGTGGGGAGGTAGGGTTGGGACTCTCCTCACTTCAGTGCGTGCAGCCGCATGGGGCAGCGCTCGTCACCTCCGTTTGGACAGGGGAGGGAGATAATGGGTTAGAGAGCACAGTGACTCCTAGATACGGTTCCACGGCCTTCACCGGTCACAGTCCCGCCCAGGCTGGGATAGGGAGAAATAGTTTCCATAGCGACGGCCACATTCCACATTTCTTCTGAGGGGGAGTATTCACTTCAGCCTCACAGGCTCCAAGGACACCAGATTCAGATAAAAATTGTTTTGGAGACAGACAGAGATGATTTCCTCTCTGCCTTAGTGTTCTGTTGGTCTTCAACCCCTCTAGATCCAATAATGGCGTAATTAATCCATCCCAATCCGTGCTGATCTGTCCAGTCGCTCCTTGATGGAATCCACCTTTTGTGCCAGAGCCTGAATCTCAGCCAAAGTTCCAAGCTTACGACTCAGCTCAACAACTATATGAGTTTGTGAGTTCACCACACGATGCATTCCATCCCTGAGCTCCGGGATTCAGCCAATATTCCTCGAAAGCTCATTAATTTTCCGGTAAGCCAGGTAACCGCTCAGACCAAACAGCAGGAATCCCGACACCAACACGACAAATATCCAAACATCTTCAGAATCCTCTACAGTTGAGAGAGGCAGATCAGGTTCCACTGTTTCCAGGAGTCCATGATATACCCAGCTGGCTCTGTCCCAGTGGGGCATCCGGGAGCCCCTTCTCCCGTTCTCATCGTTGAAAAAACTTTGTCAATGGCGTTGAGAGACCAACTGACCAGATCCATTTTTAATAATTTCCAGGCTCCAGAAAAAATGCAGAAAGGGCCGGACAAAGAGCCTTGGGATAAGAGGGAGGGAGAGGAGAAAAAGCGTCTGTACTTTCCAAGAGCCGGAAGAAGAGGATCAATAGGATCAATTCCCCGTGAGACCAGAAGAGGGCGATAGATGGCTAATGTCTGATAAACATTTAGTGATTTCTCTATTTAAATGAACCCAAACAAAAGAGGGAGAGCCAGAAACCAGCCTGGGACCAAGCTTCTGCATTACCTTTTAATTCCCAAGAGCTGAACCTCCAAGTTTCACATATTATTAACAGAACAGGTTTGTAATGTTTCACCAAGATCTTGCATTGATGACGGTAGCGTCTGACCGCTGCACAAAGCCTTCTCCAGCACATCCTAGAGATTCTCCATGGGGTTAAGGTTAGGAATATGGCCGTGCCATCAGGGAAGCTGGAATAACCCGGTCATTCAGGATATTCAGGTAGTCAGCTGACCTCATTCTTGTAGCACATCCTGTTGCTGAACCTAGACCTGACCAACTGCAGCAAGCCCAGATCATAGCACTTCCACCACAGGCTTGTACAGTGGGCACTAGGCATGATGGGTGTATCACTTCATCTGCCTCTCTTTTTACCCTGATGCACCCTAAGTATGGAACAGGGTCCACCTGGACTCATCAGACCAGTTTGTAATAATGCGTTGGACAGTCCTTAACCCTTTGATGCATAATGGTCACTACAGTGGACAGGTACTCAAAATTGTTATTTCTTTATTTTTGCTATTAAGCACAGCTGTTGAAGACTTTATTGCATGTGAGCCCCTCCATTTGGACTTCAGTAAGTCAAGCCACCATATTTCATGTTCAGAATGCACGTTGTCCACTGAGATGGACATGTAATAAAGTATTTGTAAATTACCAAAATGTTACAAAAATATTCGTTGAAATTTGTTTCATTCACACCAAAAGATGAATGAAAAAAATTGGGCAAGACACTTAACCCACCTTGCCTGCTGGTCAGAGGGACCGGTGGCGCCCGTGCTTGGAAACCTCACCTGTCAGTGTGCCCCAAGGCAGCTGTGGCTACATCGTAGCTCATCACCACCAGGGTATGAATGTGTGTGTGTGTGTGTGAATGGATAAATGATACACTGTAGTGTAAAGCTCTTTGGAGTCCTCTGACTCTGAAAGGCGCTATAAAAGTGTAGGTCATTCATCACTTATCATACTGATAAACATCACTGCATGCCTTGAAATGAACATGGTTAAACTACATGTATTTTACTAGAATATAGGAGTCCTTGTAGGGGGCGCTGGAGGGAGCTCCTTCCTGAGACTCCTTTGTTCTCTCGAGTGACTTCAATGCTCACCTGGGCAACAACAGTAAGGCCTGGAGAAGTGTGGTTGGCAGGAATGGCCCCCTCATCTGAATCTGAACAGTGTTTGTTATTGGACCTCTGTGCTCATGCCAAAGGTGTCCATTAGAGCTGAAGAAAATGATCAAATAACCGATGCATCGAGATGCCAACATATACGATTCTGAATCATAGAAGAACACCATAATCAATTATAGTGGAATGCAGATTCGTTTTTTTCAACTGCAGCACCAGCGTCAAATGCTAATTTATCAGAGTGGGACGTCACATTTACCGAGTAGGAAATATTGGTCCGCCTTAATGTGGTGTTGCAGGGTTGAGCGCTTGAGTTCTAACCTGAGACCAAACCCGAACCGATTAAACCCAACGGGCTGAGTCGGATTTGGGCTTGTGAATTATTTTAACTGAGCGGGTTGGGTCACACAGCGCGCTCCATGCACCCAAAAAGCAAGACAGAGAGAAAGAAGCGCACAGTGTCTGTTCACACAAGTGAGGAGCTGAGGATGCACCTCCAGACACGCAGTATTATTTCTCCTCAGTGTTTTAAGAAGCGCTTAAAGCCTCAGGTTCAGTCGGGCTCATTTAGACTGAGTGTTGTGATGTCGGGAGGTCCAGTGCTAGGGTGGGGGTGGGTGTGAGTGATGGCGGCTGCAGGATCTAATCATCTGTCTCTTTTATTTGGAGACACGAAGAAGTTTACAGGAGAGAGTCAGAAGGAGCTTCAATTCCCACCTCCAACAGAAATTTGAACATGTCTGGAGGGAGGCGGGGAACGTTAGCCACTTCCACATCTGGGTCAGTACGGTCCAGGCTCGGTAGCTTATTTGATTTAACATCTGGAAAATATGTGCATTTTCCGTTCTGAGTTGACTTTTTTTCAGACCTCTGTGAGGGGTTCCCGCTTGCGAGATTCATTATTATTTTGGATGCCTATCATTATCATCCCAGCCGCTTCACACTTGGCTGCGAACCGCTCCAGTGAAAGCTGGAGATCGCTGTCCGTTGAAGCCAACAGGACCACATCATCTGCAAAAAGCAGAGACCTGATTCTTAGGCCACCAAAACAGACCTCCTCAACACCTTGGCTGCACGTAGAAATCCTGTCCAAAAAAAAGATGAACAGAATTGGTGATAAATGGCAGCCTTGGCGGATTCCAACTCTCACCAGAAACAAGCACGACCTACTGCCGGCATTGCAGACCAAGCTCTGACACCGATTATGAGGGGATATAAACAGCCCTTATCAAAGGGACTGGTACCCCATACTCCCAGAGTACCCCCCACAGGTTCCCCCGGGGAATGCGGCCGGACGCCTTCTCCAAATCCACAAAACGCGTAAATTGGTTGAGCAAACTCCAACGCACCCTCCAGGACCCCTTTAAAGGTATAGAGCTGGCTCAGTGTTCCACGGCCAGGACGAAAACCACATTGTTCCTCCTGAATCCGAGGTTCAACAATCCGATGGACCTTTCTCTCCAGAACCCTTGAATAGACCTTACCAGGGAGGCTCAGAAGTGTGATCCCTCAGTAGTTGGAACACACTTGGCACCCCCCCTTTTTAAATAAGGGGACCACCACCCCAGTCTGCCAGTCCAGTGGAACTGCCCCTGATGTCCACGCGATATTGCAAAGCTGCGTCAACCAACACAGCCCAACAACATCCAGAGCCTTAAGGAACTCCGGGCAGATCTCATCCAACACCGGGGCCTTGCCACTGAGGAAATTTATGACCACCTCACTGACCTCGGCCCCAGAGATTTGAGAGTCCAACTCAAAGTTCCGAAACTCTGCTTCCTCACTGGAAGATGTGCTGGTGGGATTAAGGAGGTCTTCAAAGTATTCAATCCACTGATCCACAACGTCCCAAGTAGAGGTCAGCGGCACACGTCCCACTGTAAACAGTGTTGGTAGCACACCGCTTTCACCTCACGAGATGCCTGATGGTTGACCAGAATCTCCTTGAAGCCATACGGAAGTCTTGTTTCATGGTCTCACCGAACTCCTCCCATGCCCGGGTTTTTGCCTTCGCGACCACCCGAGCCGCATACCGCTTGGACTGCCGGAACCCATCAGCTGCCCCTGGAGTCCCACAGGCCAAAAATATTTGATAGGACTCTTACTTCAGCTTGATAGCATCCCTAACAGCCGGTGGCCACCAGCGGGTTGCCACCACAACAGGCACCGACAACCCTGCAGCCACCTCAACAATAGAAGCATGGATCATGGCACACTTGGACTCAATGTCCCTTGCTTCCCTTGGGATGTGTTCAAAATCTGTCAGAGGTGGGAATTGAAACTCCATCTGACAGGAGACTCCGCCAAACGTTCCCAGCAGACTCTCACAATACGTTTGGGCCTGCCAGGTCTGACCGACTTCTTCCCCCACCATCAAAGCCAACTCACCACCAGGTAGTGGTCAGTTTACAGCTCCACCCCTCTCTTCACCCAAATGTTTATGACATGCAGCCGCAGATCGGATCAAATGAAATGACAACAAAGTCAATCATCTAACTGCAGTCTAAGGTATCCTGGTGCCAAGAGCACATATGGACACCTTTATGCTTGAACATGGTGTTCATTATGGACAATCCATGATGTGCACATAAGTCCAGTAAAAAAACACCACTCCGATTCAGATCAGGGGGGTGATTCCTCCCAACCACACCTTTCCACGTCTCACCGTCATTGCCCACATGAGCGTTAAAGTCCCCGAGCAGAACAAGGGAGTCACTTGAAGGAGCGCTCTCCAGTACCCCCTTCTAGGACTCCAAAAAGGATGGGTAATCTAAGCTGCAGTTTGTTGCATAAGTCAGAACCCATTCCCTTACATGAAGGAGGGAGGCTACCCTCTCATTCACTGGGGTAAACCCCAATGTACAGGCACCAAGATGTGGGCAACAAGTATGCTCACCCCTGTTTGGGGCCTCTTAATGGAGCAACTCCATAGTGGTAGAAAGTCCAACCACTTTCGAGGAAACTGGTTCTGGTGCCAGAGCCATGCATTGAAGTGATTCCAACTACTGTATATCTAGCCAGAAACTCTCAACCTCCAACACCAACGCCGAACCAAGAGCTTGTTTTTGTATTCGAGGATCAGACTGCCAAGGTCCCTGCCTTCGGCTACAACCCAACACACAATGCACCCGACCCCTTTGGCCCCTCCCATGAGTGGTGAGCTCATGGAAAGGGGGACCCACATTTCCTCTTTAGGCTGTGCCCGGCCAGGCTCCATGGGTAAAAGCCCGGCCACCAGACGCTTGCCAACGTGCCCCAACTCCAGTCCTGGCTCCAGAGGGGGCCTAGGTGACCCACGTCCGGGTGAGAGAACACTGTTTCCACGTGTCTTGTTCTTCATAAGGGGTCTTTGGGCTGCACTTTGATCACTCACCTAGATCCTGTTTGCCATGGGTGACATTTTTATTTTTTAAATGTTTTTCTGTTTTACTTATGATTTTCAACTAAGTATTTGTTTCATCATTGGCTTTCCATACAGGTATATTGGGGACATAACACACGTTTAGAATGCGTGAAATTTTGATCCCTTAGGCTTGCCATATTGGAAGAGGCGTTTGATGGTGTTCCTCTGGAGGCCCTGTAGGGTACCAGGTCCTCTGATAGGGACTGTTAGATACCTATATGACCAGTGTCAGAGCTTGGTCCATATTGGCAGCAGTAGTCTGACTCGTTTCCAGTGAGAGTTGGAGTCCACCAAGGGTGCTCTTTGTCACTGACTCTGTTCATAACTTTTACGGACAGGTTTTCTAGGTGCAGCCAAAGTGTTGAGAGGATCCGTTTTGGTGAAGAAGGATCATGTCTCTGCTGTTTGCAGATGATGTGGCTTCATCAGGGATTTGTAGTCTTTGAAGCAAATTAGGCACCAGGCTAGTTCTAATACATATTTGATATATGATCTGCAGGCCAAATAAAAACAGACCGCGAGCCAGATTTAACCCGAGTTTGACACCTATGCCTACGCTGTCCCTTCAGAGAAACGTATATAAACTTATTTGAATATCTTAAATGTTTTTTTGGTCCGTATCTGTGCTGTTTAAAAGGAAGTGCCAGACTGAGACTCAGGTGAGCATCTTTATTGGATCTCACTGATAACGGGAATATGAGCAGCTGTGGAGGTTTACTGACAGGTTTGTGCAGTTTCAGGATTCTGTTTGGGTTTCTGCTGATGTTTTATAATTCACCCTAATGCACAGCCTATAGTATGTTTGTAGGACAAAAATGCGTCGAGGGCAATTTTACTATCTATTTTCTTTCCAACGGGAAATAAAGTGGATTAAAGTGAGAGTTCCAAGTGTTTGCTGTTGAGGCTGAGTGGGTCTTACCTGGTTGGACTCTGTGCCGATGGCTGACAGATCCTGGACAGAACGACGCCTCTGTGCATCAATTGTGCCTGAGAATGGAGGAGGGTACAAGCAAACACAAAGGACAGAATGAGACCTGCACAGCTTTATGCAACTACAAAAGGAGACCAATTCCTGTTTGTTTTGAGAAAATAGATTTTCTAGAGAACCAGAGGGGACAGCTGGACAGTTTCACACCGTTTGTCTTAATGCCAGAGTGGCGTGTGGAACTTCAGTTCTAATAGCTCCCAGAGAAAACACACATCACACACACCAAAGGGATTCTGGTCAGCTACTAGGTCTGACTATGGTTCTGGCTTAAGGCAGATGGTGAGCCTTATGCAGCATCCCAGTAGTTTCATGGAAGTCACTGCAGACCAATATAATAAAACTCCTTTCAGCTTTAAAAAAAATCTAAATTCACAAATGAGTGATAGTACAAGTTGCTGCAGCCCTGAAGAGTTAACTCGCTCATTTTTGATTTTGTGAGGACAGCTTAATGCCAATAATGTAAAATTAATAGTATTGACTCAATATAGGTTAAAATTAAACAAATAAACAATTCAAAAATATATTTTTCACATCCGAGTTCTTTCAGAGCATCAGTGGATTTAGTTTTCAGTGACTTTTTCTCGCTGGCCTTTTGTCGTCATGAACTCATGACACATGGGAACAAACCCTCTAGAGCTGCAGTATCAGCGGGGACTCAGTTTCTGCTTTAAACACAAACATCCATGTTTACTTCAGACAAAAACCTAACCACTGGGATGTAACTGACACAGGCAACACGAGGAGGACAAAATAAGTTATGTTCTTTTAATGGTGGAGTTTAACTTTCTTCTCTTGCAACAGTTTTTCCAACCACAAAAGCAGGAACTATGAATGAAAGTGGAAAGTCTTCATGCAAATGGATCAATGTCCTCCCGCAAAAGGACATAGGATTACACTGTAGATGCATCAAGTTAATTCATTTAAAATAAATTCTGAGTATTGGGAGAAGCTGGTAAAGCATTTTTATTTAAAGCTTTCATAAATTCCCTCTCTGTACATGTTCCTGTGCAGGGGTGATAGAGGTTCATTCATTAAAATCCAGACAGGTCACCCACACTTCAGAGACCCATCATCTGGATCCGCCTAGAGTTCACCATGTTGATGAGCTAACAGTTAGCTGCTAGTCACGAGTCTGCTGCTACCTTAAAACATCTACTGCAAAATAAACATGAATATTTTATTTTGATTTCACACCAGAATAAATAATCTGATATTCCAGCAGGAAGTGTAACTATAGCACAAAAACCACTGCAAAATGTTTGAATACATCAGGGAGAAGAAGTATTTGACATATCAGTATTATCACCAGTAAAGGTATTTCTAACACACACATTTGCACCAGATGTCGCCAACTAGCCAAATATTGAATTCATACAAAAAAATCAGAACATTTGGGAGTACAAGTTGAGTCATAATAAAAAAAAGTAGGGGTTATAGAACCATAAGAAGGTGCTATACAAATACAGGCCATTTACATTCAACTCCCTCCACAGATTCTCTATTGGTCTGAGGTCTGAAGACGTGCTAGGCCGCTCCATCTTTGGGCGGTGTATTTGGGATCATTATTGTGCTGGAAGATTCAGCCACCTTTCATTTTAAATGCTCTCACTGATGGGAGGAGTTTGCCCAAAATCTTACAATATGTGGCTCCATTCATCCTTTCTTGTTGTTTGTTGTTCCTAACATGCAACGCAGCATTCTTCCCCCTCCAAACACACAGAGTTCTATATTGGTCTCATATGACCATATGGCATTCTCCCAGTCTTCCTGTAAATCATCCAGATGACCACTGGCAAATCTGAGATGGTCCTGGATATGTGCTGGCAAAGCAGAGGGACCTTTAGACGTGGTGTGCCACTTATTGTAAGCTTTTTTCATGTGGTAGTAGATCTCTTGAATTCACTGACCAGCTCCCCATGCCATTCTGGGTGGTTTCCTCACTGATCAAGATCATTTGTACCCCATGGTCATGGTGTGATCTTGCGTTGAGTCCAAGGTCAAGGGAGATTGTCAATAATCTTGAAGTTATTCCTTTTTCTACTAATTGATCCAACGTTGATCTGTTCTCACCAAACTACTTGCTTATTGAAGGCTGGCTCATCCCAGTCATGTGCTGACGTACAACCTTGTCCCTGGTGGCCCTAGACAGCTCTCTGGTCTTGGCCGTGGTGGAGTCTGACTGAAGGTGTGGGCAGGTGTATTTTTTTACAGATAAAAGGAGGAGGATAGAAGAGCTAGTTTGGTGGTGAAAAAGTAGTAACAGGTCTTCGAGGACCAGAATTCTTGCTTGTTTTGTAGGAGGAGCTAAGTACTAACTGTCTGCACCGTTATACAAATACATTCTATGTAAATGAACTTAAGGCAGCAGTAGCTGGTAGAACAGGTTGCCTAGAGAGCAGAGGATTACCCTGCCAAGGGTTTTCTGCTGTTGAATCCTTGAGCAGGACACTTCACCCAACTTGCCTGCATTGGTGATGGTCCGAGGGGCCGACAGTAGAAAATGGCAGCCTCGCCTCTGTCGGACTGCACCAGGGCGGCTGTGGTTATGTAGTATGTGAATGCTTTGAGTGCCTAGAAAAGCACTATATAAGCCTAATCAATTACAATTTTAATAAATCATAAAATGTGATTGTCTGGATTTATTAATCATTATCTCTCTCACAGTTCAAGTGTATTTATGATGATTACAAATTACAAAGCTCTAAAATATTTTTAGGTGGGCCACGTTGCATAGCCACTGGCTGCCAAATACTCTTTTGCCCCACTAAGTGGAACAGACCACAGTATTCATGTTTACTGGAAACAGGTTTATTTCCCCTCTAAGTGTTTTGCTGGGTTTCACTCACATGATGTCTGCAGCCACGCAAAACTCAAATGGGGGACAGGAAGTGTTTTACTCCGCAACAAAACATTGAGATACGACACGGCACGATGGATGAAAGCGATAATACTAAGGTTTTAAATGAGCTGGCACAGACGCGATATAACGAAAAAATACATCTTCTTTTAGGTTACGACCGCTATAGTTTTAAAAGTCGTGCTTTTCATACAATGTGGAGGATTTACCCAGCGCTGAAGCGATCAGCAACATACTACCTCGTGCTGCCTTCCTCGTATCACACAGCAAACCAAACGAAAGCCTTTTCCAAGCCTGGAAGCCTACAGCTGCTTTATTTCAGGTTGGTTCACCTTTTATTGATCCGGAGAAGCTTTAAATGATGATCGTCTTCTTTTTTGCTTGGTAGTGAGTATAATTAACTCATGATAATAATGCTATCGCTAATGCTAACGATCATTATGTGCTAGGATCTACTTGTAACCAACTATGCCTATTTACATCCAACTTTCTGGTATGTTTGTTTGATTTCAATAAGGTATAAACACCAAGTTACCAAACTAAGCTAACTGCTAAAAACATTAGCACTCTGAAAGCTATAAACCCTGTGGTTTTTATGGCCGTTTCTAAGCAACAGTTTAATAAAACACTCAGTAATCTGTTACCTGTTAGAATGTGATCGCTGTAAACTCCAGCATCGTCCGTTTCAGCTCCTGTTTTAAGTCGTAGATTACTGATCCACCTCTGCTGGCGTCTTTCAGAACACTTTTTTAAAATGAAGTCCATTGTGGCGCTCTACATTCATCTCAAACATTTGTCTTTGTCCCGATTACAGTGATTGTAATAACCAAAGACTGCATATAATTTCAGCATTTTAACGCCCAGTCACCAAAGTCAGTAGTGTTTTGTGCAACGCCGGCTACTCCTGGGCCCCATCTGCATTTGGTGACGTAGATGCAACGTTATGTGAAACCCAGCAATTAGGAAACGCCAACTGTGGATTAGACTAATCTAAAATCATCACACAGAGAAGAAAAATCGCTCACTTCACTTGTTCAATGTTCACAAGAAGGACCCTTTTTCTATGACACGACTGTATTTGTCTTTATCGGCTATGTCACAATAAACTCATTTACAGATTTTAAAAGTTTAAATGCAGCACAAAACATTAAAAAGTATTCAAGTTTTTTATTAATCAACTATATAAGATAGTTATGTAATATGGCTATTTCTCATATTTATCAGACAAGTTCATAACTCACATGGGTGATAGGTAGCACAGGCCAGTGAAAGGTCTAAGGCAAACTAAAACCACAACACATGAGGGGACACACACAAACACACAAGTTTGCTTTTCTATCCATTTTAGGACTTTGCATTGACTTGCATTCATTTTATTAACTGCATTTATGTCTAACCCTTACCCTAACCCTAACCAGTGCATTCCTCAACCTACCTGTAACGAACAGTCAATTCACATCTTACCTCTAAACCGAAAATAGGGGTTCCACCGTATTAGCACCAGGTTTTGGTCCTAATACGGCCCATCGGTCTTCAGATTAGTTAATATGCCAGTTTTGGTTCCAAGTAGGATAGTTAAACAAGCACACACACACACACACACACACACACACACACACACACACACACACACACACACACACACACACACACACACACACACACACACACACACACACACACACGCACAAACAAAATACAAAAACTCATAAACACACACAAACAACACAAGCACTTGGATCTTGACTGTAATAAAAAAATTAAACTATCACTAAATATCACAACTTGTCCTTAAGAGCTAAGGTTTTAAAAGATGCAATAAGAAAATCTGATATGTAGCATCCTTTGGTGCTGCCATGTGGGTCTTTACTGCCTCTGTACACTCCAAACACGAACAACAACCACCATCCATTATCTGTTAGTGTCAGGAACTATGTTCCTAAAACGAGCCAGTTCAAAAATTCCCTTTTGTGACATCACAACAAGGGAAATTAGCATAGAAGAGCCAACACTTTGTTACCAAAACATGGAGCAGAGCTATGGCTAGTAGCAAAGGGGTTGGTTGTTGGCTGCTAAGAACACGGATCCGGACACTCAGAAAACTGTGGCTCTACTTAGTTTGACTTGGAGGCAGACCAATTTAGCCTTGTTCCTGCTCAGTGGCTCAGTGAGGGACACTTCTGACGGAGTGAGCTGTACCTACTCACCCAGGCTCGTCCTCTGTTTAATTCTACACAGAGAAAGAGTCTGGTTACTCACAGGCAGAGAGGCACATGAGGGGCGGGGCTAGCCAGCTCTAAAATAACCAATCGGAAAAAAGGCGTAAACGAGGACTGTACCGCGCAACACTGTAGTTGTTTTTAGCTGTAGTCAAAAACGGCGTCTGGTGATGGCACGAACATCTTTGTTTTTTTAGAAGAAAAGCTTTTAGTGCTTCTTGTTGTGGTTTTAAAGACATGTTCAAGTCAATTAGAACAGAGGAAACAGTCGCAGCGAACTCCACTTCAGACGCCGCCTTCGTTGTTTATGAGAAAGTCAACGTGTGACGTACGCTGCTCAGCGCTGAGTGGCTCAGTTAGCATTCTCAGTTGGTGGGGTTTTTGAATAGGATAGTTCCCAGACCCAATGCTTCCCATAAAGAAGCATGGGGCTGGCTGGTCAGGCTACCTACTCACACCAGTGTTTCCCCTACACAGGCTGAGGCGTGGAGCTGCGCCACGGCTACGAAAACGTATACATGAATGTTCCAGAATAGCGTCTGCTTAAGAAAAGCTGTAAAACATCCTTTTCAATCTAAACAATGATCTAAAGCTCACACGCAGACTGACTCCTGTTTGCCATGAGAGATTCAGGTTTAGATGTGAATAGGTTAATCTGTATCCTCAGGTTCACTCTCGTTTCTGTCTCTGTTCCTCTCATTCAGATCTATCCTCTAACATTAGCCAAAATTAGCTCTGACCCTCAGTGAGAGGGAAATTAATCAACAAGGCCTTCTCAAAGTTAATGGATGTAAAGAGAGCAAGAACAGGGAAAAATAGACATGCTAGCAGTGAGTCCTTTATGCATGAAGATCAAGGACGAGTCCTGAAGAACGGGAGAGCTGATTCACACCTTGTGCCCATAATTTTCTGAAGCCAAGCCAGAGAGGGGACAGAGTCATGAGTTGGTAAACTGATCTCATCGGTGTTACTGCACTAAACCAACCATCAGCTGTTTGGTTTTACTGGAAGTCAGAGCCAATTTCCAGCAGAGAAAATCTAGATCCTCTAAAAGTTGCTAAGAGATGAGAAAGCTTTGCTAACAACTCATGACCTGCTCCTCACAGCTACAGGAAAAGGAAAAGTTCAACAGACATGAGGCAACTCTGATGTGTGTTACTCCAGGACCCGCTCAAATACCGCATCAGTACGTTTTATAGGGAGGAACAAATATACGGAGTAATATTTAACACAGATGTTTCTACACAAAATGATCACAAATACAAGTGCTGGCCAGTAAATTAGAATATCATCAAAAGGTTGAAAATATTTCAGTAATTCCATTCAAAACGTGAAACTTGTACATTATATTCATGCAATGCACACAGACCAATGTATTTCCAATGTTCATTACATTTAAATTTGATATTCATAAGTGACAACTAATGAAAACTCCAAATTTGGTATCTCAAAAAATTAGAATATTCTGAAAAGGCTGAATATAGAAGACACCTGCTGCCACTCTAATCAGCTGATTTACTCAAAACACCTGCAAAGGCCTTTAAAAGGTCCCTCAGTCTTGTTTTGAAGGCACCACAATCATGGGGAAGACTTCTGACTTAACAGCTGTCCAAAAGACAATCATTGACACCTTGCACAAGGAGGGCAAGACACAAAAGGTGATTGCTAAAGAAGCTGGCTGTTCGCAGAGCTCTGTGTCCAAGCACATTAACAGACAGGCGAAGGGATGGAAAAAATGTGGTAGAAAAAAGTGTACAAGCTCTAGGGATAACCGCACCCTGCAGAGAATTGTGACGACAAACCCATTCAAAAATGTGGGGGAGATCCACAAAGAGTGGACTGCAGCTGGAGTCAGCGCTTCAAGAACCACCACGAGGAGACTCATGAAAGACATGGGATTCAGGTGTCGCATTCCGTGTGTCAAGCCACTCTTGAACAAGAAACAGCGCAAGAAGCGTCTCGCCTGGGCC